>JABMDO010000769.1:0-22717 GCA_014851415.1 Cnaphalocrocis medinalis | reverse complement strand
AAGGACATAGGCTACTTTTTATTGCGAAAAGGGGGTTGTAAGGGGTTGAAAGGGGGTAAAAAGTACTTTTCCAAGCGGACGGAGTCGCGGGCGGCCGCTAGTAAATAAATAAAATAAAACCCCCCTACCTATTTACTAACACTATTATTACGTTTAATTTTAATTGTAGGTACTAAACCATGGACCTATTTATGTTGTCTCAAATAAAGAAATTTGAATTGAAATTAAAATCAGAGAATTCATTTCTAAATAACATTTTTTAAAAACATTGTTTATAGTCCGAGGCAAGAAAGGGTAGTTATGACCTTGAGTGCGCAGAAACCAATTTTGATAGAAAGTCTTATTTTTTACAAGTGCGCAAAATAACGGTCATCGCTATACTTTCGTGCCTCCAGATATACATACCGTTAGTCTCCAACGCGAGCGACGTACAGACTCCCAACTTCTCCTTGGGTAGTTTGACCTGCTTCCTCAGCGCGGCGTCGCCCACCAACCGCTCGTAGTCTTTGTTCGTGTACGCTAACATGCTATCCACACCTTTAAAATAATGAGAATATGACAATCTTGTTTGTTAAAGTCTACATTAATGATTTGCAATGAAAAAAAAACTAATTAAAGAGAACATAATTCCAAGTGTATACATATTTTTGAACTCGACTGTACGTTTTAAGAGTATTGCTGGAATTAGGGTTCAATAAATTAACTTTTTTGTATTGATAAATTTTTTAAGATACAACTTTAATAGAGAACAACAAAGCTTACGAGTATGTAATTCGAAAAGACGAAATTGGCAAAGATTGGAACCAACATCTGTGTACCTACAACAAAGTAAGGGCGGGCCACTAGTCCATACTTATCCATACTTAATATTATAAATGCGAAAGTAACTCTGTCTGTCTGTCTGTCTGCTACTCTTTCACGCCAAAACTACTCAACGGATTTAAATGAAATTTTGGTATACAGATAATCTAGACCCAGAAAAAGGACATAGGCTACTTTTTCTTACTTCTTAGGTTAACTTCATAGGTGACTTAGGGGTTGTAAGGGGTTGAAAGGGGAGTTAAAAGTTACTTTTCCACGCGGACGGAGTCGCGGCCGCCGCTAGTATAACATAAACGTGAAATGAAGAATAAAGTGCATTGGTATACAATATAAGTAATAGGTTACTTACAAAGCCATCTCCGCCAATGTCGTTACTTCAACTTTAAAAGAAATTCCAGATTCAAAACACAATATTCTTAAACGATTTCCACAGATAAAGAGCGAAATTGTGCGAGCGTCAATGTCAAAGCGAACAAAGGAGAACGCCCCAGCCCTCTGGTTGCGGTCTATCAACTTTTACTGCACCAACAATCGATCATAGCTCTTTGTCTCTTTGCGGGACCTCTGCAACGGTTCGAAGATTTCGCGAAGAACGGAACGTTTAGGAAAGAATACATTTTCTAAGCGATTATTGCACTTACAATTTTCAATGTATAAAGCATGAATATAATATTTCACTACATCACATACATTGATCTGACTCTGAGATAGGTAGCTCAAGCACCTGTGTTACAGGTATCAGAACCAACAGTGGGCTTACAAATATATACGTATAATACTTTTCTTTTGTAAATACATACTTATAATACATAGAAAACACCCAGACCAATACAAACAGACATGTCATGCACACAAATGTTTGTACTGTGCGGGGATCGAACCCGCAACCCTTGGCCCAGACGCAGCATTCACTACCACTGAACCAACCGGGTCAGAATAAATAAATGTTCACGCTCTTTGGGGCCGATTTTTTCATCCGTAGTCAAACTGGACTAGTGGATAAAAAGTAAACAATGGTCAAATAATTTTATTCATAAGCAAAAAAATATTTTCGTACCATACTTAGCTTAACCATTAGTCATGTTACAACCAATACCTGAGCTGTCACTTTGACTCTTCTCTTCTTTTTCTTCAGCAGCATGTATTTGCCCTGCCGTATACTCGTAGTTGGCAGACGAGCCGACGGATCACCTGATGGTAAGCAATTACCGCTACTCATGGACACCTCCAACACCAGTGGTGCTTACCTTTTAACCCCCCTTTCCAATTTCTCTCCACTTTCTTCTGTCCGTTGTTTTCACTTTCTTCTATCTTCTAGTCGTTGGACTTCGCATAACTGCTTTGAAAAAGACTGAAAAAATTTATACCTTGATGTTGATTTCAAAAGAAATATTTGTTTATAATGACCAAAAAGTTAAAGTTTAAATAACCCGCTCGAATCCAATATAGCGCTGAAAATCCCGCTTTTTATATCAAAGCGCCTTCCCCTCGGTCCGAGCCCCCACCTAAATCTAACTTTTCTTTCATCTGTCCTATCGTATCCAACTTCAAATAACGTATATCGAATTCAGTCACAGAAAAATATACGAAAGAATACAATGAAACACAATAGAGCGCGACCAACATCTCATAATACAGAGCACAATGAAATCGTCGACCCCAATTAATCAACATCAGTGACTATCGATTTATTTTTATTATTGTATAGAAAAATGTCAGCAGCAATATCGGAGGTTTGCCTAAGCAGAACTGCGGTAGGTTTGTTAGAATTTAACTGTGGGAGAGCCACGCTTCGGCATGAATGGGCCGGCTCGACCGGAGTGATACCACTGCCTCACAGAAAACCGGCGTGAAGCAGCCCCTGCACTGTGTTTCGCCGAGTGAGTGAGGGTACCGGAGGCCCACCCGGGGGGAAGGGGATAAAAGGTTGGCAGCGCACTTGTAACTCCACTGGTGTTGCAAGTGTCCATGAGCGGCGGCAATTGCTTACCATCAGGTGATCCGCCTGCTCGTCTGCTACCTATCACATAAAAAAAAAAAATAAGTGGGTCTATGGTAGAGATGCACGAGCCGATACAAAACATAATATTGTGTACTTAGTGTGGATTTATACATTTTGAACGGGCGCGCTCGTTTCGAACTCAATTTCTTTTTTTCATCTTTCCGTGTGATTCCCAGTTTGACGTAACTATCGTTTTAGAACCCGGAGACGCTTAAACCATGATGACTATTTGAGGAGTTTGTTAATTACAATGAAGCGACAGACGTCTGATCTACTCCTAAATGAACTAGAACTATTGAATTTTGGTTACACGTTTCAGATAGGTTTACGAAACTTGAACGAGCTAACGATAGTAGTATCTATGTATACATAGATTTGAAAAATCTATACCTACCTAGGTGCATGCTCGGATTCATGAAATTGCAATTGATGCGACGGCCGTCCATAAGGAAGACGGTTCTTATCCAGACAGACCTACCATCGGTCGCTTCCATGAGTCGGTCTGTTCCCCCTGCCTAAGGGTTGGGAAACTCAAATGGCAGTCTTTACCAGTGATTCACAGTTTGATTTTTATGGATATGTCACATTAAAAATTAAAAATCGCCGTAGTTGGACCTGAGTTCTATACGCCATCTAGCGGATTTCCCAAACGCGATAGCCCTGTTCCTCTTTGTGTAAGTAAATCATTGAGCCGTCTGAATATGTGGAAGCGAATAGAGAGTTATCTACAATAGTATTTGCATACACAATCCAATATAGCACAAATTTATTACGTACCTTCATAGAACTGTCGATCCCGATCCATGCTGTCGGTTCCAGGAACTTAACTCTACCGTGAATCGACGCCGAGTGACCTTTGACAGGCTTTGTGGGTTGGATATCACGCAGCTATGTTCCTGGCACAACACTTTGATGGGCATTCGGTAATCTATGTAGTTGATTTGTTATTGGCACCTCGCGAAATTACAAATGAAAAGGTTGGCCCAGTATAATTGGAATGCTTTGATTAAAAATCTAGCCTAATATACCTACATTACATTACCTACACAATTTTATCGTAAAAAAAAAGTGAAATATTAACCTAATATACTGTCCCACTGCAGGGTCCTTACCCTGCAGTAGGATGGCTAGATTTCTATGATGAGCCCTTGCTCATCATAGAAATCTAGCCATCGCTACTATGATGGGTTTACGCTTAATCATCAGTTTTATCGTAGAAAGCAAAAAATAGCCTACTCCTTATTCTACCGAACGCCGCTAGCAATTTGATTGATTGATTCCAAAAAACAGAAAGCCTAGCCTAGAGAATAGCCCAGGGCAGACAGACGGATGATCAGACATTACCTACGGTTATCTCCCCGGGGCTTCTGAACATAAGTACAAAAACAGACTCATTACCAAAATGTAGGCCACCATCTGTCAAGATAAGCAATCACCGTAATCCTTGTTAATTGTTCTCTCAGATCGACATCAATCAAACACGGAGCGGCTAACCCCATAAAGAATCTTTAACTAACTTAAGCTACTTCGGGAAAACATTGCAACAGCTAAATTTTCAAATTGTTTATTTTCGACTCGAACGGGCGTAAACAGAAAATATTGCCAAGGGTTTCGCGAGAAATTAAAAAGTTTTAATTGAATATTAGCCAGCTGAGCAGAGGAGTAAGTTTGTTCCTCAAAAACTCTGCACGCTCTCAACTTGTGAGATTGAAGTTTTCCGCCCAAAACATAGAGAAAAAATTGTAATTAAATTTGATTGTTTAGAAAGTTTGCGGCTGTTCAATGGCGGACATAGCCACTTCTGTACTTAGCTACTCTCCTTCATTTGAATATTCCGCTTTTGTTTAAAAGATAATAGTTAAAGTTTGGTAGATGGACCTTCAAAAAACAAGTGTAAATACTATGGAGATCACACATCAATCTCTAAAAATCTGTCAAACTTCTTAATTTGATTGTCACCTTAAAGTTTAGGGTAGGTACTTTGATGAGTAAACCGTAAGAGAGCCTTCGGAATAAATGGACCGGCTAGCGGCTCCACCGGAGTGATACCACGGCCTAACAGAATACCGGCGGGAAGCAGCAGCGCCAAGGTTGGCAGCGCACTTGTGACTCTACTGGTGTTGCAGATGCCTATGGGCGGCAGGCGCAATCGCTTACCATCAAGTGATTCGTCTGCTCGTCAGAAACCTGTCACATAAAAAAATATATATATCCTACAATTTCTGACGGCCTCGATAGTGCAGTGGCTAAGGTGTTCGCCCGAAGCGCGAAAGATTCCGGATTTGATTCCCGGTCAAGTCAATTTGGGAAATTACATTTCCTAAGTTTTCTTGGGTCTGGGTGTTCTGGGTTGATGCCACCAGTTAATTATCGTCATCTTACTTACTTATAGTATAGAGGTTGCCCTAGTTTGAGACCAGGTTGATTGGTGTGATTGTCTGGCGCATTTATTATTTGTTTATTATAAAAATATATTGGCATGAATTGTCCAAAATATGCAAATAACTAACTCGAGGCGTACCTACGAAGTCGCGGGCGATATACTAGCGTAAGTAAGTAATACATGTACGTCTATGTAGATAATTGTCAATTATTTATCGGTGTCTGTAACCACGGGACGTTATCCGATGAAAACAATGCACATTCTATGAGAACGACAAACCACATTTGCAAGTAGGTACCAAAGAGAATATAATCACTCCGTTTTAAGAGACGCCATTCCATACATTGGTCTGAGCTCGAGGTTTTTTTTTTTTTTCTTTTTTTTTTTTGGGCACAGGTGAACATTGACAACCACACGGCATGAACATTGGTTTTATTAATGGTGCATGACTGGTATTTGACAACTGACAGCGTTACGTAGTGATGGGAAAACTGTCGATAGATTCCCACGATAGTTACTAGTGATGGGAAATATCGAAACATATCGACAGCGGACAGGGTGCAGATCTTGTTATTTTTCAGATTTATTTTAATAGAGAAATAACCAATTTTTAAATATTTCAAACACACATTTATTGAAAATTTTAATTGGTATTAAACAATATTCATTGATGAATTCTATTTCTATTGTAATGCCTTCCAAAAAAATATATGAAATCGTTGTTGAAAACAAAGTTTAACTTATATTGATACAGTTTTCCAAGCCGGGACAACAAGCTAGTGTCAGCATACTTCTGGATTTACAGTGGAACCAGCTTAATAATAATAGGAATATGGACAGTGATCAGTAGTGATCACTTCATCAAAGAAATAATAATGAATGGAGACATCATAAAAGATCCGACAAAAATAGCAAATAGATAATGTCTGATCGTGACATTTATATGGTTTAGAAAAGTGTCAGATTACTTACATATTGTTTTACTTAAAAGATTATTAATTATAAACAGAATTGTCTATGACATCGTGGACCACACTACACCTTTCGGCTAAAAGTTCTGTCTGATCAGATGTTGGCCCTGGGCGTTCAAACGAAGGTCCTGGGCATATAAAATGCGGTCCGGGTATAACCGATGGATTTCCAGATGAATCTGTAAAACATTTTATTAAAATTATTGAATATTTTGATTTTTAAGAGTGTATTAAGAGTGAACTCAGAGGAGTTCACTGAATATAACAAATATTTTTAAACAAGCAATATAAAAACGTACCTTTTAATTCAATCATTTTTAGATTTGTTCATTTCTTCATGTCGAAAATGTTTACCGCAACATATTAAGTTGATGCAGTTTTCTCTATTGGCATGTAAACAAGATCTCCTTAGCCAGCTCTAATCCACTTCAAAGACCTGAAATAAATTTTGAAGAAATTATACAGGGTTATTTCTAAACCTTGGTATCCTTCCAACCACCTTGTGTACCGGCCCATTCTGAACAATAGTTGTTCTATGACTTTTGTAAATTCGCGAAAAAAATTACAAGTTTTCATACAAAATCGGTCGCGTGACTGAAAATGTTGTTCAGGATGGTTAGTAGAAAGAGTGGTGTGAAGGATGCCGGTGTTTAAAAAATAACCCTGTATTTACAACTATCAAAGAACTGTTTGTCTGCTAGGCAATTCAAATTCATGCATATCAAATGGGTTTAGGTTTAAATTACTTATAAATACTGTGTAAATACAAAACCTCTCTGGATCAAGTGAAATATCTACTAGCCAGGAACCTTCCAGGAACACACCTAAGCCTGACAAACGCCTTATACCACATACAACTGATACAACGCACTTCTTAAAGTTACGTGTATGCCCACGAGACGATTCCATGGTCAAAACTAAACACAATAGCACTAAATAAATAACACAAAACTATGATAAAACTGATTAACACAACAAGTCCAAAAATAACAAGAAAAGTGGCGTTAAACGTCCAAACATAACAAAGAAAGAAACACGAAACTCGACGTAAGATCAGGAGGGAGGATTTCACTTGATTCACATTTTATTTACGAACATAATGTATCGTTCCCAATAAATTTTGAAAAAAAAACGCCCATATTGAAGTCAGATGTCAAGTTTGGCCGGATCTTGCCTTGCCAACATAGCCAAATAAAATTTTAAGTTATGATGTTAGAAAACCAGACGTACTCCAACAGAATACATTAATTGCGGTCTTGTAGTCATTACTGCTAAGGAATAAGGCTAAAAATAGCATATCATGACGAAATATTACATTTGTTTCCGCGGTGTCCACCCACTGGTAGGTACCTACTCGCAGATAAACCAATAACTGATAAAAATGTTACCATGATAAGATAAATAAAATGTATAAAACATGCATTAGGTCTGATGCAACTTGTTCTTTGTTATTTGTGCAACGAATAAGTTTCTAAAATTGCTTAAAGAATTCCTAATCGCATTTTTTTACCTAATTAAAAACTTGACCTGGGGATCAGCATACAATAGGATATCACCACCAGGTTCGTAAAGGTACCAATAACCGAAAACACGAAACACTAGCGCGATATAATCGAGATCCAGCGCCATCTATTGGTTCAATTTAGAACTACTGGTCCGAAGCTAAGTGAGGGCGGGCAGCTAACTACTAGTTTTGATAATATAATTATTATTTTGTTTTAAACTGGTGTCTTTGCTCTATGGTCGATAACAGTGTTTTGGAGATTGTAATACCTAGTTTTGCCATTACCAGTTTTTTTATTGGCACTACCAGAGCAATAACCTGCAATCCAACGTCTATAAAAATTAAGGATATTTCTCAGCTAGTCTTCAGCATCCTCTAGGACGGATATTTTCGATCCGTAGGATTTTGACAGCCCTGTCATTCTATAGTTAGTTACGCGTCTGTCACTAACCAAGTCTGTGGGACAATCACATTGAAGTACGACCTTCCCGACCTCTAGATAGCGTATCAGACCAACGTCTGGATCATGGTAACAAGTTCAGAATCATACTTAGGTACCTACTTACTAAACATTTCATAATTTTAAGATCCTATCTGAAACGTTGAAGTTTCCTTTACAAATCACCAGTAGGCAAAGGTTGTATGTAAGAAATCGGAAAAGGGATAAAATATCGCCTTAGATAACTTTTACTACTACATACCTCGATACTTACCTACTGCTTCACTAATTTGTTTAGCAACCCACGTCCATCTTAAATTTATTTTTGTGCAATGAACAATATACCTATTTTACATACAGACGTACCTAGGTATCTATTTTTGAAATATAAACTTAACCACTGTTACTTACTGCACGCTCTGTTCACGTGACTACGGACGAACACTAGAAATTAAAGATAGGTACCTAACTACATAAATGTATACTGACTAATCAAGGAATATGAAAGTAAGAGAGCTAATTTTACCTAGAACAAAGTAGGTTATTATAACCTAAATTTTTAGTTAATGTTAAAGTGAAATACCTTAAGAAGATTACTTTACATTTGATTTTTACTAGACAGACATTTGTATCGGTTTCATTATTCGACAGTTTTTTATAGTTAGGTAAGAACAAGGGTCGGCTCTCTATGTAAGCTACAGAGTAGGTACATTTCTACCTATTCTTCTTCTATTTACATCTTCTTCTATATCTATACTATTAATAAAGAGATAACTTCTGTAGACAACGACAAGGCTTATAGGTAAACCGAAAACACGAAACGCTTGCGCGATGTAATTTAGCACAGCGCCATCTATTGGTTCATTTCTGAATTACGGTCCCGAAGCGAAGTGAGGGCGGGCCACTAGTTGTATTATAATGTAAGCTGCAAAGCTACTGATCCAAGGTTTTTATTAAATTTTATCACGTTACTCTGAAAATGACAATGACGCAACACAAAAAAATAAACAAAAAAATAGTAAAGTCCAAAGCGGTTTACGCTCATCAATCCTATTTACAGAAAACAAAATTATTAAACTTGGCCGTTTATACCAAAAACTTTTGATAAAGCGCCATAAAGTTATTTAAAAAACTATTGACATTAATTTTTCTGTAACTTTATGGCTTTGCGTTTTATTTTTTCTAGTGTTACAGCCAGCTCACTCAAATGCAAAAACTCTTCACAAGGAGGTTTTTAGGTACCTAGTGTACAAAATTAAATACTTACATTCTTACAGCAAAATAGGTTTTTTAGGTACGTAGGTACCTACTTATGTAGGTAAACAATAATTTGCATAATTAAAATGCCTTAGCCTCCGGTCCAGCCAGCCGCTTGACAAACACGAGTAAATAAATAAATTGCGGTAGGGTTATTCACAGTTGACATTAAATTCGAGGAAATAGGTAAATGATGGCGCCACTGCATCTGATGTCTTTAAGGTGTGGAAGCCCCTTTGGTCTAGCAAGGCAACTCCCATTATGATAGTTCAAACAAAATTAGTCACGCTCACGACTTTCTTGGCTCATTAAACTTATTACCTACCTTCTTGCTTCAAGTTGGGCCTAGTACCTACTAATAAATGTACTAAAGTCTCAGTGAGAGTCAACTGGAGAGTGGAAAACGTGGGTGAGACTGTCTCACTCACCCTACGATGACGTCTTTGTAATTTATTGTTTTTATTGCGTATCGCTCTAATTATAACAGCGCTTACAACTTGACACCCAATATTATCGCTTGACCCCAGCGTCACAACCGCGCCCACTTACGCATGCACGCACGCGGTTGCAGAAAAGGCGTGATCAATTACTGTATCAGACCTTGAGTTAGCTAAATATAAATTTAAAGTTCTATTTTCGTGAAGAAATTCAATTAAAATTTTAATTAGGTAATTTTATGATTAGATAGGAACCTACTTAGGTATGCACTTTGTGTTATCTTTGGGAGACATAGCTTTCTTGAAAGAAATAAATAGGAACGTTTATTAGTTTTTATTAACACGTAATCTTGAGTAGCATTTCCAGGGAAATAATTACTATAATTAAACAATTTATTTTATTTTACTCAAAAGTTTTTGAACGCAAACCTTCAAATTGTTTTATCTGTCAAAGTCATTGACCTGTCAAATCAAAGTTCGGAAAGTTCCTTTCGTGTCGCATTTTCGCACTTTTATTATAATTATATTTATTATTTTTCAGCAGTTACACACAAAATTGATCACCATTTCGTACAAGATTGTTAGAATCTGTTGTTTACCTAGGTTTCTGTTAAATTCAGTTCAGTCAAATCAATCCAGGTACGTAAACATGTTATTCTAACCTCAAATCACACATGAGATCCTATTTTTGTTTATTAAATTTACGAAATTACGCCTAAATATCATATTAGAAACGTAATATGTAGCAAATAACTCGTAATAATGTTTGGTTGAAATACTCAGGTTGAGATAATTTTGATAATAATTCAAGAAATCATAAACAAACTTGCGGAATATTCTGTGTACAAGTAATTTTTATTAGTAATATGACGCAATGGCCAAGAGACGATTGTTAAATATTACGACGAACATCACGAGATTACTTCGTACTGTTGTTTAGCGGAAACAAGGAAATTTACAGCTATTGTTTGACTTGTTTGTTCAACATGATTTTCATGTGGCCTGACCACACCATAGCTATTCATTCAAATATGCCAAATACCTACTAATATAAAAAGTAGATTTCAAAATTATAATTTAATACAAGTTTAATACAGGTTGACCTGTGGTTTTCCTAATATTCTGAAATCCGGCATGGTGTGTGAAGGTTAGAAATTCCACTTATAAAGTGGACTCATATACTTATTATTTTTTATTTTTGACTAACTATCAATTGATATATTGAAATAGTTTCACTACACATTGAAAATTTTGTTAATATATTAAGTTCATCATTTGCCCTTTACGTGGACGTATCTTTAGTTCTACGAAGGTGGTACCTAAATGCGTTACAGTTGTAGACAATGTTGCTCCGTGGGTACAGACTTGTCCTGTAGAGTTATCTAAATTGTCTTGTCTCAAGTTAATCGGGTATAACTAATAGCTGATATTGTAAATGTTAGTAGCTGATATAGTAATAAGTGAACAATAACACTTGTTACAGATCCTATTTTTATAAGTAACTACTTAGTTGCATACTTGATTTTATTATGAATTTTAAAATTAGGACATAAGATAATGTAGACCATTTTGTTCATCAATTAATTTGCATTGGATTTCACAAAATTTGCTAAAGTTGTAAAGCAATTTTTCAAAAAAATATTAGAAATAAATTTCAAGTAACAACACTTCATAGGCACAAACATTGTAGTCATAACTAATTATAGTTCTTACCTACATTAAATTTATAGTGTAAAAACACCAAATGGTAAAGGTCATAAAACTTGATATAACCAGTAAAATGTGTATTCCATATCAACCATTTTAAAAGCAGATTGAACCAGTCTGTAACTCACCTTTGGAACAGTGTTGATAACTTGAACCATGTAACCTAAATCTTATGTCCATTAAAAACTGTTTCAAAGCAAAAATTACCGGTCACTTGAACATAATTATTTACGTATAAAGATTTGTTTGTTCTTATCTGTGTTTTAATTTAAAATAAGATGTTTGTCTTGTCTGACCTAACGACCCATGTACGTCAACAGTAAGCAATGAGGAAAATCCTTTGCCAATACATGTTCAGTTCAGTACTGAAATCCACGATGAGAAGTCACTCGTACATTGATTCCTTGGGCTCGGCCAGGTAATTTGATAGCAAAGAAAAAAGTAAACTGTCTGCTTCTTTAGTAATAATTTGGCTCTGGTTTTTTTTTTTGTTAATTTTACCTGTATATGTTTTTTTACCTGTTTTTTGCCTTTTTTGTTGTTTTGGTGTTTTGTTATTTTGCCTTTTTTCTGTAGTATTACAGGTTGCTCAATCTTTTATAACTGTTAAATACCTAACAGTCATGCACATCATATCTTTGTTTAAATAATATCTATTAGTAGAAGATCCGTAGAACATCGACCTTCACCGAGCTGATAATCGAATGAAATATCCTTTATGACAAATTTTATATACTAGAAAATATATTAAAAATAGGTTTGCTAAAAAAATCCTGGACAGACTATTTTTAATTAATTTTTTAAAAATAAAAATATTTAACTAAATTTTGCAACATTAAGATAATAAGAAAATTTTTCATTCTTACTTAAAGTATAAAACGTATAGAATGTGCCGCCATTGGGTTGTCTATTATTTACCTGGACAGAGAACTCGGTTGTCAGGTATAAACAGGTATGTCGATGGCAGTTTACCTTCACTTGAAATGATAATAAAAAAATTGGCGGCACATTCTATACGTTTTATACTTTAAGTAAGAATGAAAATTTTATTAAATATTAAATTTAGTTAAATATTATTTTTAAAAAATTAATTAAAAATAGTCTGTCCAGGATTTTTTTAGCAAACCTATTTTTAATATATTTTCTAGTATATAAAATTTGTCATAAAGGATATTTCATTCGATTATCAGCCCGGTGAAGGTCGATGTTCTACGGATCTTAGACTATATAAATTAGCTCAATGTACACTTATTGGTAAAAATTCATTGATTACATATTGATTTGAAATTAAGATTGCACATAATGACTAATAGCCTAATTTAACAATGTTATCCATTCATACTCGCTAAATGCATTTTTAATCGTAATTCCTAAGTATTTTGTGTATAGGTTTGGATTGGGCAGTTTTTAAGTTATAGCCTAGTTTTATTTTTCTTCTCATTGTGTGTAAATATTATTAGTAAGAAGTAGTAATATTTTTACTAGCGATTTTATAAATTAATAGCCATCTTTTGTTGTACAGGATGATGGCCCGAGTCATAGATGGGAAAGCATTATCAAAAGAAATCAAAGATGAGTTGAAGACAAAGATCCAAAATTGGGTGAACCTCGGTCATCGCGCACCTTCTCTGAAGTGCATCATAGTTGGCGATGACCCTGCGAGTCATACTTATGTTAAAAACAAGGTAACCGCTGCGAAGTATGTTGGAATTGATGCTGAGACCATTAAATATGAAGATACATTGACTGAAGCAGAACTTATTGAAATTATTAAGAAGTTGAACACTGATGAGAGTGTTGATGGGATCCTCGTTCAGTTGCCAGTCCCTCAGGGTATGGATGAGAGGAGGGTGTGCAACGCACTAGCCCCCCAGAAGGATGTTGACGGCTTCCACATCATCAACACTGGACAGTTGTGCTTGGATATGCCAACTATTGTACCAGCGACTGCCCTTGCTGTCATCGAGATGCTCAAAAGGTAATTGCTTTTGATCTGTTTCTTGAGTTTTATGGTATGATAGCCCCATTGGTTATAAAACATGGGAACTCCGTTAGTTCCTTTAACCCTACTTAATGTGTTTTAAATTTTCCCTGTGGGAGAGCCCCGCTTCGGCATGAATGGGCCGGCTCGACCGGAGTGATACCACTGCCTCACAGAAAACCGGCGTGACGCAGCCCCTGTGCTGTGTTTCGCCGAGTGAGTGAGGGTACCGGAAGCCCACCCGGGGAGGGGAAGGGGATTAAAGGTTGGCAGCGCACGTGTAACTCCACTGGTGTTGCAAGTGTCCATGGGCGGCGGCAATTGCTTACCATCAGGTGCAGGATCCGCCTGCTCGTTTGCTACCTATCACATAAAAAAAATGTGTTATACCACGGCTGCTACTTCCTGTATACAAACAAACATTTGGTTACCGATAAGTAAACAGTAAATATTTTAGGTACAAAATCGACACGTTCGGTCGCAACGCAGTGGTCGTCGGTCGGTCAAAGAACGTCGGCATGCCCATCGCGATGATGCTGCATTCAGACGGCAACCACGACAGCGGGCTGGGAATGGACGCCACTGTCACGATCTGTCATCGACACACGCCGAAAGAGAAATTGGAATTTTACTGCCGCAATGCTGATATCATTGTTACTGCGACAGGTAAGTTCAAGTTTATAAATTGGTGAACGTTAATTCACGAGTTTCAATCAAGTATTTATTTTTATGTTATGACATAAAAAGAGTAGCAGACAAGCAGGCGGATCACCTGACGGTGAGCAATTGCCACCGCCCATGGACACCTGAAACACCAGTGGAGTTAACACCAAGTGATGCCAAAGCATTGCTCTCCCACGTTCGTGTTTGTATGTGCTAGCTATCGGCCAATTGACTGGCCAGTTGGCGCAATGGTAGTGACCCTGTCTAATACGCCAAAGGTCATGTGTTCGATCCCCACCCTGGACCAAAATTCGTGTGATGAACACTTGTGTTTGTTCAGTGTCTGGGTGTTATATATGTATTTAAGTATTATATTTGTGATCCTCTGTTGTCTGATATCTGTAACACAAGTGCATAAGCTACTTAGTACGGAGTCAGGTCAATGTATGAGATGTTTTAAAAAAAAAATGTTTGCCTAGCGTGTTTCCGGCTTTCTTGGTACACATTTCTTGCACTTGTCTCCATAATCTGTTGTACATTTCCTAGGTATAGCGGGTCTGATCAAGGCAGACATGGTGAAACCTGGGGCTACAGTCATAGACGTCGGCATCACCCGAGTGACAGATGAACAGGGGAACACTAAATTAGTGGGAGATGTCGACTATGACGGTAAGTTTGATTGTTCAACTTTGACACAAGCGCGGAAAGTTCCGGATTAAATTCACAAGAGATAATAATGTTATCGTCACTATATTCATAAAGCGATTTCGGTAATTAAATATATTATTTACGCCAAATACTTGACATAAAGGGGACTAAATGCGAGCGTATTTAAAAATAAGTACTTCATAGCACTTACTGCTTGACGTTTTGACTGCGTTACAACAGCCGTGGTCACAAGCGGACTGGAGGCGCGCGGCGTCGTCTGCTACGCCCGGCTTGTGCATCTTCGGATCCTCTTGTTTTCGATATTTGCACTGCCACTAAATAAACTGACACATTTATGATTTTCAACCAAACGTGTTTGAAATAAAGATGGGAAAAAAATTAAGAATTTTTACAGATTTTTATAGTTTGACATACAGGGCGTATCTGTAAACATTTACATCCCTTTAACCACGTGTTCTATCAACCATTCTGAACAACATTAAAATTTGTTCAACAACTTTTCTAAATTCTTCGAAAAAATGTTCGACTCCCCATACAAAATGACCAAGTCACGTGACCGACTTTGTATGGAAAGATGAAAATTTTTTATGCGAATTTTCAAAAGTCATAGAACAAATGTTGTTCAGAATGGTTGGTAGAACACGTGGTTAAAGGGATGTAAATGTTCACAGATACACCCTGTATTGTGGTTGTCCGCACTTCCGAAGATTATATTTATCTTTTTTTTTGCTTTCTAACTACATTTTCTTTTTTTTTATATCAGAGGTTAAGAAAGTGGCGGGCGCTGTCACCCCAGTCCCTGGCGGCGTCGGACCAATGACAGTTGCAATGTTGATGCACAACACATTCCAGGCTGCTCAGAACATCCGAGACAAGACAATCAACCTGCAGTGAGTCTAGTATGCCAGTGACGGGCGGTGTGTTACGTCACACATTAAGGGGGAGGGTAGGTGAGGAGTACGTGTGATAAAGCCTCTTGAAGTTATGGTCTTAAATTTCATGCTTTTACCTAACTTTTTCTGCATTTGGTTTGGGAATTGATCTGCAGCAACTGTACCCTTCACCCCCTTCTGGAGATATATAATTGCAGTTTTATATCCATGTTATGACCGGCCGTGTATTACGTCACAGGTTAGGAGCAGGGGGAACTAATCAGAGAGGCCGGTGTTGTTTCGTATCATTCTACAGCGGTACTCTCTCTCCCTTCTTTAGATATTGTAACATCCCATTTTAAAACATTACATACAATCTCGAGATGGGTATGTGATGCCCCACTAGGGGACAAGACAGATCATGGGTAATTCTAAAATCCGTTATAGAATAACTTTAACACCTAACGAAAAAAAAAGACTGTGAATGAACTTGTGGAATTTCAAAGACGAACTAAATAATCAGTACTTTGTTTTGATTATTTCAAAACATCCTGTATCCTAAGTTTATCTATTTTTAATCGGTAACAGAGATTGTAGTTCCATACAAAAAGTAACGTGCAATGGATTTTAAAATGACCTATGGTATGGTATGGTATCCTGTGACGTAAAACAACAGATAATTCTAACTGCGATTTTCCCATTATGAAACTACAAAGTATTTTTATAATTATCTTAAGTCGAATAGTTGGTTTTGCATTTATATTTCCTTAGCATATTTTCCATAGTCTATGGCATTTTTTGTTGACATTATGTGTTTTGTTTTGACGTATTCATAAATTATTTTAAAGTTAGTAAATAGCTCATTTGCTCACCTCTGGTTTATATGACAAAAATAAACATTTAATCTGATACCAATCACATAATCTTAGTGTGAATTTTTCTCAAAACTGTGATGTATATAGCTATTGTGATAAATAATCAAATTATTTAAAAATCATTTTTTTGCAATCAAAATTGAATCTCTAAATTCTTTCTCAATGATGAAAAGTTCCACTTCCGTAAAAAAAAAATTGGAAATGCTCGAATTTTTTTTATATAACCAGTTACTGGTTATAGGTAAAAGTATATTAAATACCGTAGTGCCTTAAATCATTTTGAAATATTAATCATCATCCTCTAGATATAGGTAAGGTTGAAGTATTATATTTTTATTGTTACTCTAGCAATTATAATTTTAGATTGTTTCTAGTTATAAGTTTTATTATGATCACAGTTTTTGCAATTGACGCAATTTGTCTCGTGAAAAGATAATTCAAATACTTAAAATAAATAAGATATACATCGACGAATTTTAGATAAGAAACAAATGAAGATAACTCTTATAATATATTTGCGTAAATGAAAATTCCTAATAATATGTTGACATTCAATTGGGTATTTGACAATTTTTTTTTATGTGTTTAATCAAAAGACGCCTCAATTTAAGAAACATCGTTGAAAGAATCACTTGATTCTCATTTGAATTACCTGAGATATCACACTTTAAGAGCACGTATTTTGGGCAAACCCAAAAACGCTCTATACAAATGGCTATTGAATCGTGACGTTACGATTCAACCTTCTGTATGCGCGTCTAGTAAATTTTATATGGTAGCTATATCAAATGTTTCGTTTAAGTATATGGTTTTATAATAAAAGTTGATGAAAAATGTACGGGTAGTTCAATGATATAATTATTTTTTTTTTAATTTTATACTTTAAAAATGGACTTGCCCATGAAACTTTCAATGCTCACAAAACCAGCTAGATGTTATATTTTTAACTGAAAATGTTGGCCATTGGTTCTTATTTACCAATATTTGATAGAGTATCAATATTTTTTACTAAATCGAGATAGTCAAATACCCAATTTCTAAGAGATATTATAGAGGCCGATGAGTCTCTGTCATAGTAACAAAGTAGTGAAGTGACGTCATTTGTCTCTTCGCGTCTGTAATAAAGGTTATCTTATCTATGAATAGTTTCTTGACAATGTAATTTTTAAAATTTGGTCTACTATTGTTACGAAATCATGACTGTGTGTAACTGGTCTATAGAAACTATTTGTAAAGCGTCAATTGCAGGACTGTATTTGTCTTCCATCAGTTTATAATGTAAGTTACGGGTATGTGAAATAAGTACCTAGAAGGTACTATTCATTTCATATATATTTCCACATCTATCTTTATTTTGTCGGACTACTATCATCTTTGATCGTTGTCGGATTTTCTACTAGCTTTTTGTTTTTCTGACTAAGGCTGCTATACGCGTTTATGCATTTTAAACTTGGGGGCCATTTACATTGGTCTGTAGTGCCCTCATGTGAGGTGCGAGCAACGCACATCACAGGGTCCGCACGGAAAAACGGGGAGAAGCGAGAAGCCCATCGGGCTAACGACCTCCTTTTCGACCAATGTAAATGCCCACTGTAAGTGCTGTCGTATTAGGAAGTTTCTCATTAGTTACACAGTTTTTGACGTTTCTCTATAAAACATTTTTGTTTTTGTTTGTCCTCCTTTTCCACCCGTCAATCCCCATTTCTTACATTCCTCATAATGATGATCGGAATGGCTGTGAATTATATGATTAGAGTTATTGTTATTTATTCTGTTGTTATATCATCATTATTATTGCCAACGATGATAATTTTATTGACCTGCTTAAGATTTGATGAAATTCATTAGAATATTTGGGTTTTCTTGTATATTTTTTTTCTTTGATTATAGGCAAACTCCATCCATAGTTTACTGTAGAATTATTTTGATAGTTTCGTATCACATTTTTAATGTGATACGAAAAAGAAACTGCTATAAGTTCTTCAAAATTGTATTTGCTATAATATTATATTAGGAATTTAGATAATAAGTATCTAGAAATATCAAGATAAATGTTTTCAACATTGTTATTTTATACCTTAAGGTAAATGATTATTAAATCAATTCATATTTGAAGATTTTTATAGTTTTCTTTTAAAACCTTGTATCCTACTCTTTAGGACTCGAATCGAAGCCAGAACCCGAGATAACCACCCGTAGGTACCAACTTACCACGACCAACGTATCCCGGGAAAGTTAGATGACGTCCTAAAATACTTCTATTTTTATGACACCAACTGTACCTAATGATATTTATAAAATAATCTTAAATTTGAAAAATAGTAATAGTACAGGTTATGATGACATCTCAACAAAGATTTTAAAACATGTGGCCAATAAATTATCTCCTGTATTAAGCCATTTAATTAATTTATGTATGACCAATGGTGTTTTTCCCGAGAAATTAAAAAAAAATAATTATAATACCACTTTTCAAAAGAACGACAGATCCGATATGGGTTGCTATCGACCAGTAGCTCTGATACCGGTTATATCTAAAAATATTTGAACGCGTGATATATGACATCTTATATAAATACTTCGAAGATCATAATATATTTGCACAAGAACAAGTTGGAATTTAGGAAAAGAAAACAACAAATATGCCCATTTTTAATTTTCTTGACACAGTGTTTAAACAATCTGGATAGTCGTAAGTTAACATGTGCCTGTACATGGATTTATCCAAAGCATTTGACTGTGTGAACCACGATAAACTATTAAATAAACTATATGCCTATGGTGGGCGAGGGCTTACGCAAGATTTAATTAGATCATATCTCACAAATAGAGAACAAAAAACCAAAATAACTAGAATTTGTCCTATAACCAAAAAATGAACTAGTGTATTATTCAGATTTTAAGAAAGTTGAATGTGGAGTACCTCAGGGAAGTGTATTAGGACCGTTGCTTTTTATAATTTATATAAACGATCTCCCTAGGGTAACAAAACATAAGACGGTAGGTACTATTTGCTGACGATAGTACAATAATATTATCAGGTAGGAACAATCATGACCTTATACGTAATTTAATGACGCTCTAAATGACATAATAACTTGGTTGACATCTAATAATTTAAAAATTAATTTATCAAAAACACATATAATGACATTCAATATAAAAAATAATTCTAATTTAGATTTGAACATTTATTATGCACGACAAAAAATCGAAAAGTAAATACTACAAAATTTTTAGGAAATAATATTGACCAAAACTTGAATTGGAAAACACACGTCGATACGTTATGTTCAAAACTTGCCCAATTCTCATATGCTCTATACATGCTGTCGAGAGTAGCGGACATACCAGCACTTTTAACAGCCTATCATGGATACGTCGCGTCCACGTTACAATATGGCATATATTTTGGGGCACTCAACCGGAAAAGAAATTGCTTTTAAAGCACAAAAAAATGTTTGAGGTCGATGTTTAACTTAAAAAGGACAGTTAGCTGTAAACCATTACTTTATCAAATGGAACATTTTATCTCTGCCTTGCCTATACATTTATAATGTAATTTGTTTGTCAGGAGTAATATTGATAAATTTTAAAAAACATTTATGTAAGTAAAAGGCACAACTAAAAACTATGCATACCAACAAACAGAACAGCTAATACTTAACAACAGTGTTTTTGCATGGCACCTCGGTTATACAATAATTTGCATAGATCCATAATTGAAATTGAAGATGATAATTTATTCAAAAAACTGTAAAATTGTTTTTGTTACAAAAGTGCTATTACAGTGTGGTCGAGTACTTAAACGACAAACCTCTATGAGATGCCTATTTTATTTAATGTAACAAATGTATAATGATAATTAATAATAATGTAATTAATGACATGGCTTGCTAATAATCATACGTGACATTTATAATTTTAATTCTTAATCATCATTTTAATCAGTTATTATGGAATGTACTTTTAACAATACCTACTATCAAAATTTGCATGCCCTTGCTAGGCCTAATATAGTGAAACACTTTTAATCTTAAGACCTTTATGTAGGGGAAGTCCGGGAGAGTTGAACCACTTTTTACATAATATAATGTCATAATTACTTGCTTATTGGGTTTAGTGAATCAATTGTATACTTATGCGATGCGTTACTTAGTAGGTACATTTGTGCATAATTGTATTGCTATAAAAATATGCGGTAAAATTTTATTTTGTGGGAAATAAAAAATGGGTTATTAGCTACCAACCACAGTTTCATTATCTTATTTTATGTACTAATTAACTTATTTTTAACCCCTGACGCAAAAATGACTGGGGTGTATAAGTTTGACGTGTCTGTCTGCTGTCTGTGCGTGTGTCTGTTCGCGGCATCGTAGCTCCCAAACAGATGAACCGATTTGGATTTTGTTTTCTTAGTTTGAAAAATTATAATAGTCGGGAGTGTTCTTAACAAGATTAGATGGCCGCCAACTTAAGATGGCCGCTACCACAAAGGCCACCCTTTAACCCAGTAGAGTCACAAGTGCACTGTTGTGGCAGCGCTCTTGTGATTCTACTGGTATTACAGGTGTGTATGGGCGGCGCCAATCGATTACCATCAGGTATACGTTTGGTTGTCTGCCACCAAAAAACGACTAGAGAAGACTGGTTTAGAAGTAGACAAACTGTCTGTAAATATAGATCTGTGAAAAATACACAACAGACTATGCCATATTATCTAGTGTACCTACATAATTTATGGCATTTCGCAAATCCACTTTTGTGTACCTATTTATAATATTCACATGCATTTTTAGGAGGATTGTATTGATTGATTGTATTAAAAATTGGTACAAGTTAGCCCTGCAAGTATAATAAATTTATATTAAGAAGAAAAAAAAACAGTTAATAAAGATTAAGTAATAATTTCCTGCACAGGGAGAATTTAACCACTGGGCAAGTCTCCCGCAATCACTGTGGTGCAACTCTCCCGCTCACCCTAATTCTTCATTGAGGTGATGACAAAAAAAATTGCCGCTCTGTCTAGTAAAAACACAATGCACAAGTCAAACTACGTTTATCTGGCTATATAATAATAGCAACAAACAATACCTACCTCAATAAATACGGCAGCAATCGCAAATCTTTTTAAAACAAAAAATTGCACTCCGTAGCAACAAAAACACGTTTTACATTGTCATTGACGAACAACATAGCTATGGTGTAAAATGGTTGCGGACTATGATTGGCTTCTTACGTGTGACCAATGAACGCTTGGACGTTTTGTTCGCACTAAAATTTAACACATTTTCGAAAGGTGGCTCAACTCTCCCACCTGGGGAAGTCTCCCGGTTTTCCCCTACCTACCTATATTATGCAAATAAATTATTTGATTTGATTTGATTTACCCAATACGAATTTTTGCGCCGAATCGTTCCTTGAGACCCCAAATGTTTGCCCTGAAAGGTTAGGCTTAGCTATGCTCACTTTTAGGAACTCCCCGTACATAAACCAAAAACTCATATTTTACAAAATAGTCACCGAATAGGTATTTGACTAATCTCAATATAGTAAAAATATTTATACTTTTCCAAAATACTGGTAAATGAGAACCAATGGCCAACATTTTCAGTTAAAAATATAACGTTCAGCTGGTTTTATGAGCATTCAAAGTTTCATGGGCAAGGTCCATTTTTAAAGTATAAAATTTAAAAAAATAATTATATCATGAACTTACCCGTACATTTTTCACCAACTTTTATTAGTGAACCATTTACTTAAACGAAACATTTGATATAGCTACCAAACAATTTACTAGACGCGCATACAGATACGAGCGTGTGACGTCACTTGCCTGTAGCCATTTGTATAGAGCGTTTTTGTGGCTTGCCCAAATATGTCTCTTAAAGTTATGATATCTCAGGTGATTCAAATCAGAATCGAGCAATTCCTTTCAATAATGTTTCTTAATTGAGAGGTCTTTGATTAATACACATAATTGTTTTTTTGGTCAATACCCTATTAGAAAATTATATTTTCACTACTAAACCCTCATTATAACCCCTAAAATTTAATGTCACGGCGAAATTGAATTTGTGCGAAGAAAACATAAAAGCGAAAGTAAATTATGAAACGTTCGCCTTACCGAGTTCC
>JABMDO010000768.1:0-24713 GCA_014851415.1 Cnaphalocrocis medinalis | reverse complement strand
CATTTACTTAAACGAAACATTTGATATAGCTACCAAACAAATTTACTATACGCGCATACAAGATACGAGCGTGTGACGTCACTTGCCTGTAGCCATTTTGTATAGAGCGTTTTTGGGCTTGCCCAAATATGTGCTCTAAAGTTATGATATCCAGGTGATTCAAATCAGAATCGAGCAATTCTTCAATAATGTTTCTTAAATTGAGAGGTCTTTGATTAATACACATAATTTTTTTTTGTCAATACCCTATTAGAAAATTATATTTTCACTACTAAACCCTCATTATAACCCCTAAAATTTAATGTCACGGCGAAATTGAATTTGTGCGAAGAAAACATAAAAGCGAAAGTAAATTATGAAACGTTCGCCTTACCGAGTTCCCTCGTTATTTTTCGGTGGCGAAATGAAGCGGCAGGAATCATCCGAACATTCCTCAGAGCATTCCCCATGGTATATTCGGTAGAATACACATAGCGAAGCTACATCTCTACGCAGCGCCAAGGGATCGAGGCCTACTGCAAATATCTTGGCAGTCAACGATTCGCTCTCCGTTGAATCCGGTCTAGAGGGAGAAGCTGGTACATGGGCGCCCCTGCCCAAAGATGAGACAGTATTCCATATGCGGCCGGAACTTGCGCCTTATACAGCAATAGACGATGGGCCGGAGTGAAATACCGTCTCGATCGATTGAGGACGCCAAGCTTTTTTGAGGCTAATTTAGCCTTGCCCTCTAGATGACCGCGGAACTGGACTTCGCTCGATATGTCAACGCCAAGTAACGAGATATTCGCTGAGGCAATTAGGGGATACTCTCAAAATAAGAAGATACGACCCACGGTAGCTTTTTTGCGGTGAACGCGCAAACTTGAGTTTTACTGGGGTTAAATTGGACCAAGTTAAGTCTTCCCCAGTTGGGGACTACGGTGCGGTGACCTCCTCGTGTGGCCTCCCCGGTAGTATTTTCTTTCTGTTTGGAACTGCTACCGGAGGGGTCCTGGTGTCCCTGGGCAACGACGGGTAGCAATTGGCTTATCGCCATATTGCTACCCGACGGCTGACAGCTGCACTTTGAGGCCCAGCTCTGTCTGGGCCGGGGCCCTGTCCGGCGCCCTGTGAGGATCTCCTCCACTTTGGGCGCACCTTGACGTGGGCCCCACCGAGTGGGGCGCCTTCGGGCGCCACCCCCCACATCTTTTGTGGGGGTCTTTAGTTGCTGGTCTGCGCTGCGTCCCACAGCCAGTGGGATGCGGCAAAGGCCGGCTAACCCCACCTCTCCGCCCAGCGACCCGACTGCGCAATCCAGCGTAGCCGGCCGTGGGGCTGTCTGGTGGGGCAGTTTTTTTTGGAAGCCTGCAGGCACTCCCTCCCACCTTGCCCTGCAGCCAGCAGGGTGTGGGGTTTGTGGAGAGTTCTGCAGGAGCCCATGCCCGCGACGCCCGTATCGCAATCCAGCGATGCGGGCGCCGCCCGGTTGGGGCTTTGTCGGAGGGCAGTGGGAGCTGCTCTGGGGGCTTTAAGCCCCGGGAGTCGGAAAGCGGCCGTACTGGCGTGCCTTGCTGTCCATGGGTGGGTCTGCGGTGATGAGGTTCGTCCTATTTCCCGCTTTCCCACCCCGAGCCTGGATTTGCCGGGAAAAGTCGCAGAGTGTTTAGTGGGTATGCCCTTGAACGGCCTCTGATTAGCAGAGGCCCAATCCAGGGGAGAGCCCCACACTACCTGGTCGTCTCCCAGCGGCCGGGTGTGCATAAGGCGGCATTCACTCTGCGTGAACAAAAAAAAAAAAAAGAAAAAAAAAAGTCTTCCCCAGTTAGAGACATTACCAAGTGATGTCTCAGTTGCAGACACAAGTTTTTCTCGACTCGTGATGACGATTTCCCGCGAAATATTAGCGCGGCCGGTATAAGACGCATCACCCGTACTGTCATCCGCATAAGAATGAATCTCGCTGATTTGCAGCATATCATTTATATGCAGGAGGAACAGAGTGGGTGATAGTACGCAGCCTTGCGGGACACCAGCATTAACAGACATTAGGTCAGAGCACTCACCATCAACTACGACCTATCGAAGGCCTTGGCTATATCCAGACCAACTGCCAGGGCTTCCCCCTTACTCTCAATGGCCTGAGCCCACCGATGAGTCAGGTACACGAGAGGTCTCCAGCTGATCGGCCTTTACGGACTGCCTTTACTGTATGAGGAGTCGTAAAAATTTCAGCGCTGTGAGTAGATAACATCTCCCAAGAATTTAGTTTTTCGGATTACTTGTACTAAGCCTTGAAGATTATTATGTGATTTACCTCTTTTTAGTTACCTACGTAAAAAGAAACCTTTCCTTCTTAAATTAAATAAATAATTGAGACAACATCACGTAAATTGTCCTGGTCCCAAACTAAGTTTTCCCTTGTGCTATGGAAACCATAAACAAAGAAGGAACCATAGTAGTCTATCTTCTTTACGAAAATATTATAGAATACAAGAGATATGGTCATCCTACTCAAGCACAAAAACGTGGGAAGGAGTATTCAAACGAGGATTTAAATCAGCTGTCACGAAACGCCGAGTAAGGCCGCTTGACAATATGCGTGTGCGCTGGTTAAAATACGGTAGTGCCTGCCCTTGCGATTAGCTAAGTAACGTAACAAAATACCAATACATTTTCCTTGAAACAAAGTAAGTACCAGCTATACGAGTATACTGTCCCACAGGACAAAAGCCTCCATCATAGAACTCAAGTCATCGCTACTATGACGGGATTAGGCTTAATTATCACGCTTGCCTAATGCGAATTTGTGATCAAAAACCCGAACTAGCTTGACGACCCGTTTGGCGCAATGTTTTGAGCGCCGGTTGAGACGCAAGGGTCCCGCACCAACACAGATGTTTCTTGATGAAATAGATATTTGTGTTGGGTCTGGGTGTTTGTGGTACCTTCGTTGTTTCTGGTTTCCATAGTACAAGGCAAAATCTTTTGACCAGAAGAGAAAGAGTTTGGGACCAGGACAATGTGTGTGATGTCAAAGTCAAAGTCAAATATTCTTTATTTGCATAGGCTTGTACACAGCACTTACAAATCGTCATACATAAAGAAAATATTTAAAACTATTTAAAGATAATGTATATGATTTAAATGAAATTAAATATATATCTTGATACATAAGATACACTAAAAAATAAATAGACATAATGCGATTCTACCACCGGTATCGGAAAGTTGATTCTGACGAGAAGATCCGGCAAGAAACTCGCCAGTTACTCTTTTTAATCGCCAAAATGTTTAATACAATGTTTTCCTCATACCACCTCCTACAGTCCAATACTCAAGATGAAGAAAATGTTAAAGGCTAAGAATGAGGTAAACCAGAGCAGACCAGTCCCCAGAGGCGGCACCTGTACACAAGTATGACGTATGTGTCAGCCATCATTTCACTCAACCATATCAGAGGGAATGTAATGACCCGCCACATAGCGCCACCACCTCAGGAACGTTTGAGCGTGCATGACCATTCCAATTCTCCTCATAAGATACAAAGAATAGTATGCATAATTAAATACTAATAAACTGTAGGACGTGGTGTACAATAACAGGTTGATAGTATCTTGTCAATTATTATTAATCATTAATAGTAAATGTATTTGTATATAAAATTAAATTCAATGCTGCAATGCCTAATTGATTAAAATTTATATAATAATAATTTCAGTATTAAAATACAGCAAGAAAATACAAATGTACAGGCATGGGGATCATTATACCCATGAATCCTTATCGTTGAGATAATCTACAATTTTATAGTATCCTTTCTTTATTAAGCAGGCTTTTACATGTGTTTTAAATTTATGAATTGGCAAGTCATAACATTTTGTGGCACTTGTTATACATTTTAATACTACTCTCTACAAATGAACTACTAATCTTTTCTATCTCTAGTTTTTCTAGAGTCATGGTTTATTTCTTGTATTAAAACCATGACCATGATGTTGTCTCAATTTATTTATTTATTTATTTATTTATTTATTTATTTATTTATTTATTTATTTATTTATTTATTTATTTATTTATTTATTTATTTATTTATTTATTTATTTATTTATTTATTTATTTATTTATTTATTTATTTATTTATTTATTTATTTATTTATTTATTTATTTATTTATTTATTTATTTATTTATTTATTTATTTATTTATTTATTTATTTATTTATTTATTTATTTATTTATTTATTTATTTATTTATTTATTTATTTATTTATTTATTTATTTATTTATTTATTTATTTATTTATTTATTTATTTATTTATTTATTTATTTATTTATTTATTTATTTATTTATTTATTTATTTATTAGCTACATATAATTAGATTACAGATTGGAGATTATAAATATATTTTGACATTCATTAGTGTTCTGTAGGTCCATATAGACTTAAATAAATACTATTTCTATTTCATATATTGCTGATCAAGTAGTGGTCACTCGTAAAACCCTTTTTTCTAGCGATATGTAAGAATATAATAGAATAACCCTTTATTTAATGAACAAATCACAATCATTAATTAATATTTTTGGTGTGAGTATTTTGTGGCAACTAAACGTTTGTCATGACTTCTTCAACATAAGCATGAACCTTAGATCATTAAATACAAAAAAGGCATAAACACAAACTAAGTATTAGTTACATTTCTGATTCCATCAATGTATGAGATGTAAGAATTTATTTAATGAATATTATTTTTTTATCTCTTTTCAGGTAAGGACACAAACACTCATATGACACTGATGCGATAAACGTAAGTATTATTATGGTAATGACCACTTCGTATCCTTGTCTCTTTCCAACCGTAAAATTGCCTTTTAAACTGAATATAATTCTGATGCCTCTTCACGCAATCTTCTAGCAGGGCTGCAAAACCTTTTATTATTTGCATACGTTTCCAAAAACAGAGATTATATGGGATAGGTGGCAGACGAGCAGACGGATCACCTAATGGTAAGCAGTGGCCGCCGCCCATAGACACCTGCAACACCAGTAGTCACAAGTACGCAGCCAACCTTTAACCCCCTTTTCCCCAATTAAGCCTTCGGTGCCCTCACTCACTCGAGGAAACACAGCGCAGGCGCTGCTTCACGCCGGTCATCTGTTAGGCCGGGGTATCACTCCGGACGAGCCGGCCCATTCATGCCGAAGCGTGGCTCTCCCCGATCATTTTTGTTTTACTATTTTTGTTCTAGTTAAACGAATGTAGCTACAATATATTATTAATCTTCCATGGTCACTGACTTTACAATGTATACGGGATACGCTGCTTTCAGGCCAGTCTTCTGAGAGGCCGTGGTATCACTCCGGTCGAGCTGGCTCATTCTTTCCGAAGCGTGGCTCTCCCACGGTTAAATGTAAATTATTGTAATGTAATACATACAAAACCATTACTGTACATGTCAGAATAAACAGTCATGTATTAAATATGGCTGAGCCTTCACATGATCGCAACTTATGATAAAGCCGAAGGTGAAATAATTTGCTTGAGATCAACCTAAGGAACAGGTTTATGATAATGTCAATTCATATTATTGTTCTCATGGCAAGACTTTGTTATCTAGCAACACTTTGTCAGCTGATGTCAAGATCGTCTACGTTTGTGGACGCTAGTTGAGGATTGATACATCAAGAAATCGAGACTTAAGGGGCTACACGAATGAAACTAGAGCGCCGCCAACCTATTTAAACTGATTGTGGCGAAAATACGATATTTTTTAAGAAAGCAAAACATTACAGACTTAGATAAAAGTAAATTGAATTATTCAAGTTGCAATACAATGTATAAAACACGCGACAAGTAACAATAATGTCAATTATTGCTAAAAGTGGCCGTTTTTTTTTACAGAGCTTAATGCTATAGTCATAGATACATACAAGAATTTAGATGCCCCCCGTAAGATGGATGTGGATGGTTTGTCAGAGTCGCGAGTGCCCGTAGAATGCAGACTGCCTCCTATCGGTCCGGTCAAATTGGAGACCGAGGGGGACGGCCTATGTTCAGCAGTAGACGGCCTATGTACAGCAGTGGACGTCCTAATGGCTGAAATAATGATGACTGGCCAAAAACTATCAATGCGATACTGGTCGCCAACAGACTAAGATAGATAGATAGATAAATATTCTTTATTGCACAGAAATAGACTACATGAGTAGAAACAACAGCTATAGACAGACAATAAGGCGGTCTTATCGCTTGTAGCGATATCTTCCAGACAACCTTTAGGTAGAGGAGAGAAAACAGCGTGTTGGCAATGGGGGTAAGGCAGTGCAAAGAGATTGTTGAAGTTACGTCGTTTTGACGTTCTAGATAGTCTTATCAATCTTATTAATTCAAATATTTAGTATCATGCCACAGGTTCGCCTCTCCTGCCAAAGGGCAGATAGATCATCTCAAACATTAAGCAGCAATCGCTACCATTGTCTTGCGTGTAACTTGTATTTACTTACTGACAAAGTTTTCAATGCGGAAAAAATTTTTTGCCCGCGTATTGTCTGGTGTTTTTGTAATTGTAATCTGTATAATGATATGTATGAGTGTTGAGCGGCCTCGTACAGACAGAGATTTAATGATGATTAGACTTTTACTTCTCGTTCATACGTGTAGTCAAATAGCACCTGTCAAAGAGCCTGATGAAGTATAAGACCGCCAACTTCCAGACTTCCGGCTAAAATTGATAATTTCTGAATAGGTACAAATGTTGACTTATCGAACCCGGGACCCCAAGCTCAGCCGTTGCCTTATCCCTATATGGTGCTCTGTCAATATGTTAGATACCTTATTTTTCACCTTATGTGTTCGAGATAAAGTCCAAAACCAATTAATTGTATTTATAATTAACTAACTGCCCATTAAGGGGTTAAAGTGCAACCCAATACCCACTACGCAACCGCTGCAGTCAAGATTGTATATAATGTACATACCTACAGAAAGTAACAAATCAGGTTACTATAATCGCTCAAATGTCTTCAATTGATTTTGAACCCAATGTAGTTTGACATTAAGGTCGGTTGGAAAAATACAATGTTTATATACTGACGTGTAGCTGTCCGTACTGCGATTTTAATGTTAGTTTTTATTATTGCTAAATAGGCCGACGAGCATACGCCCCATCTGCTGGTATAATGGTAACCGCCACTCATAGACATCACGAAGTCAAGTTTAGTGTCTTCCACTCAGTAACTCTTATATCTTACTTCATACGTATATTGGGCGTATACACCGGTCGGTGTCAGAATATTTCACGCTCCGCGGCGTAGCGTGACGTCAGAAACGAAAGTGACACACGACACGAAACATATATGACTTTACATATTTAATGGGGTTCAGATTTGCATATTGTCGGATATTCACAACCCGGTGATAGGGTTAGTTGAACTAGGGAAATAAATAAAGTACGATAAGGTATTTACTTAATAAGTCTTCTACTTGGCACAAAATCTCTTTTCTACAATGAATACGCTTGTACGGAGATTCTTAGATCAATTTATTCTTTGTCAAAGAGACAGAAGACATTGATAAATAATGCCAAACGTATCTACATTGGCGACGCCGTAAGTACCAGGCATGTTAAGGAGCTCAATAACCGTAACTGAAACTATCGGATATCCGATATAAAAAAATACTTATCCGAAATTAATATCGGTTTAGGACAGAGCCTAATAGAGACACCTTATAACTAGATGACTTTTCGTATCCTAATATGGCTCCACCAATTGCAAACGCAAATTGTGTGATTTCCTTTGAAATTCTTAAAATATTATTTTAATTCTAAATGGGTTTGCACTTGACCTCATCTCACCTTAAATGGAGAAAGACAATAAGGCCTAGATGTAGCGTGCTTTCCCAGAAGAAGCCTATTCACTCTCGACTTAAAGACACCTAAATTGTAGCTCCACAAAATTATACATTATATCCACATCCGAAATTGCCCGATATGAACGGATAATCCGAAACACTTTTATATCCGTACCCATAACCGTATCCGGTGTAATAATCATTCCTCTATCAGTATCCAATCTCGTGCTTGTTGCCACCCTGAAGTTTGCAAACTATCGTGTAGCTACCTACATCAAAGTAGTAAAGGAAATGTTAATAGCTGATGTTTTTATTTAAATCTGTTGAGAACAACAAAAACCTAGGCCAGTCACCTTGGGCTTGACTTTGGAGTAAAAACGCATCGAGTGGGAGGATCATTCAGTGAAACACTTGTTTGCTTTTTGTATGTTTGCAATAAGTCACAGTCTGATTCCTACTCCTACCGTTTTTTGAGATGGTCGCTAATTGCTTATTGCCTATTGGTTTCAAAATTGAAACTTGTTATCCATTTCGTGAGCTTAATTGAATTGTGGTATTCCCAGTTTTTGAAGAGAAAATATTGTGCCTTTTATTTTTATTTCGAAGCCAAATGGCAAAAAACGGAAGCCTTAAAGATTGGTCATGTCTATCTGTCCATCCGTCTGTACGTGACGGTTTTTTTTTCCAAAACTGTACTGTTGAATCTTGGAGAGTGTTCGAAGCGCATTAAGTTTTTCACACAAAGTTAGAAAAATATAAACAATAAATATTGGGGGTCCCCATAGGTAGAACTGAAACATTTTTTTTATTCCTCAAACCCGTATATCTATGAATAGGTCTTCAAAAATGATATTGGCGTTTTTCAATAAGTATTTTTTCTAAACTGAATAGTTTTCCCGAGAGATACTTACTTCAAAGTGTTACAATGTGTGTGTTCCCCACCTAACTTCTAAAATAAGAGAATCATTAGTGGGCGAGGTGATCCGTCATACACATAAAAAGACATACATTTTGAATAATTTTTAATGATAACTTTCAAAACCTAGCCTGAAGCATCAGCAATAGCCTGATACTACGATTTGTCAGCATTATTTGAGAACTCAATTATTTTTGACAGTTTTATTACTTCAAATAATGTAATAAAACGTGGACTTGCCCACTGGGCATACAGATGGACAAAAACCAACAATTAACTCACCCACGGGTATTTGTGAACAATTTAAATTATAATATTGACTGACAGAAATGTTGTGCCTCCGGCGAATCACAATAGTAAATAATTATAGAATAATATACGCCATAATAAGAGATATACAACCTTGTATGGTTCCGTCAGGTTGATTTGAAGTCGGTCATTATTTGGACGGATTAAACGCGTTTATGTAATTAAGATTCTAATTACCTTACCATAAGTAAAGGTAACAATAACCGTATTATAAGTAAGTACTTCCTATCAAATAGTACCATTACTGCGTACCCCACGCTTAGCGCAATAGTTTGAACGCTAGTTAGACGCAAGGGCCGTAGGTTCGATTCCCGCACCAACAAAATGTTTCTTGATGCAATATGTTAATGCGCATCATAATTTTATTATCTTATGATTATCTATTTCAATTATTTTTTACTTTAGAAAGTTAGGACACACGCACACAACGCCTTTTTCCACTTTGGAAGCTCTCTGGCAAACTATTCAGTTAGAGAAAAAAAAAATGTAAATGTTAATGGTATAATCACCCCATTTTCATATAATGAGTTAAATAAATAATGTTTTTTATTCTGTAATTGTACGAAAATCTTAATGCGGATCACAAAATACATCTTCTTAATACCAAGCTATAATTACGTCTTCTTCTTCGTTTCTCGAGTTGACACTGCGACCAAATTGGTCTATTGTGTCCTCCGCTCCCTCTAGAGATTGTCTTCCAGGTCCACAGACATCATGAACCATGTGATAGCCTTGGGAGCGATAGCCTTAACATCCTCTGGGCTGATGTAGTAATGGTAGCTATCCAGGGTGCGGCTCCTTGGGTGCCTGAGAATTACCAAGTTTCAACAATATTACTGTTTTTAGGTACTATAGATGTGGCGAATCTGTAAGGGTTCCGTTTTTTGACACGTTTATTTTTGTTTTGGTTACAAAACCCAAATTACCTATCCCGGTCCTGCGCAGTATTCCTCAAACCAACAAAATACTGCCAGTTACAATTTCCGCGCAGGCGGCCCCATACGCTAGCTCTTCATGGCGACAAAGGTCTATAACGAACACCCCACACATCCGACTTTTTTACTCCCATCAACAAAAGCAGCACACATCATCAATAATGACAGCCATCTGACAGAACAACGCGGAAGACTCGTGACTTATGTATGAGAATACCATAAACGTAATCTTATTACAGGGACTTAAGGTTTAAAACGATTAGGATTTAACACATTGAAATGTTTTAATCAACCGTAATAATAAGTCTATGAACTTGTGATTTCAAACCACATTCCAAAGGTCTTAAGGTCCAATTTAACTATTGATTCGTGTCGTGGACAATGACAATATCGTACAATGGGTAACAGAAGTTGATATTCTTTTCGCATCTATTATCCTAATGTCTTTACAATAAGGATGGTGTTTTTGTAAAATTTTATGCTGACTGTACTGCAGGTTTATTTGTAATTAGATCGTATCTTGTTATGTAATTAGGATTATGGGATCTTATAGTATATTAGCGACGCAGTTGGATTAATATAAGATATACAACCTTGTATGGTTCCGTCAGGTTGATTTGAAGTCGGTCATTATTTGGACGGATTAAACGCGTTTATGTAATTAAGATTCTAATTACATTACCATAAGTAAAGGTAACAATAACAGTATTATAATGTAAGTACTTCCTATCAAATACCATTTACCCGACCCGCTTAACGCAGTAGTTTGAGCGTTAGACGCAAGGGTCGTGGGATCGATTCCCGCACCAACACAAATGATTCTTGATGCAATATAGTAATGCACATCATACTTTTACTATCTTATAATTATCTATTCATATCATTATCTTATTTTAGTTAGAAGATACACACACCATTTTCCACATTGGATGTGTCTCTCTGGCAAACTATATATTCTAGAAAAAAAAAATACATGATATCATTTTGAAAGGCACACTCGTATTAATGTCCCATATATAATCAGTTAAATAAATAATGTTTTTTATTCTGTAATTGTACGAAAATCTTAATGCGGATCACAAAATACATCTTCTTAATACATAATTACGTCTTCTTCTTCGTTTCTCGAGTTGACACTGCGACCAAATTGGTCTATTGTGTCCTCCGCTCCCTCTAGAGATTGTCTTCCAGGTCCACAGACATCATGAACCATGTGATAGCCTTGGGAGCGATAGCCTTAACATCCTCTGGGCTGATGTAGTAATGGTAGCTATCCAGGGTGCGGCTCCTTGGGTGCCTGAGAATTACCAAGTTTCAACAATATTACTGTTTTAAGGTAGGTACTATAGACGTGGCGAATCTACAAGGGTTTCGTTTTTTGCCACGTTAGATAGATAGATACTCTTCATTGCACAAAATATTACAGAACTTAATGCTCTTATGGTAATTACAAATACAATGTCGGCGGTCAATTTGTTTTTGTTTTGGTTACGAAACCCAAATTACCCATCCCGGTCCTGCGCAGTATTCCTCAAACCAACAAAATACTGCCAGTTACAATTTCCGCGCAGGCGGCCCCATACGCTAGCTCTTCATGGCGACAAAGGTCTATAACGAACACCCCACACATCCGACTTTTTTACTCCCATCAACAAAAGCAGCACACATCATCAATAATGACAGCCATCTGACAGAACAACGCGGAAGACTCGTGACTTATGTATGAGAATACCATAAACGTAATCTTATTACAGGGACTTAAGGTTTAAAACGATTAGGATTAACACATTGAAACGTTTTAATCAACCGTAATAATAAGTCTATGAACTTGTGATTTCAAACCACATTCCAAAGGTCTTAAGGTCCAATTTAACTATTGATTCGTGTCGTGGACAATGACAATATCGTACAATGGGTAACAGAAGTTGATATTCTTTTCGCATCTATTATCCTAATGTATTTACAATAAGGATGGTGTTTTTGTAAAATTTTATGCTGACTGTACTGCAGGTTTATTTGTAATTAGATCGTATCTTGTTATGTAATTAGGATTATGGGATCTTATAGTATATTAGCGACGCTGTGGGATTAATATAAGATATACAATGGGAACAAAAAGTTGGCTTATCCTTACTAACAATAAAAAAGTTTTTAGGATTAAATTTCAGTAAAAAAAACAAAATTAATTATTACAAAACTTCTTATGTGAAGTAACGCGTTGAAGTCTTTTGTATGAGGATTAATTTCAAACAAATATTGAACATTTGACTGGCTGGATAGGATAAGATAGGGTAAGGTAGGAGTAGATAAGATAAATGATATGGTCCAGGGAAACATTCGTATGATGAACACTAGTGTTTCATCAGTGTCTGGATTCATACATACGTACCTGTTTAAGTATTATTATTTGTTATTCCTCTGTCTGTAACACAAGATTTAGCTACATAGTACGAAATTACGTCAAAGTGTGACAATGTTGTGTGAATTCAACTACGCAGGCAGGCAGCCGGCGCTGCTTCACGCCGATATTCTGTGAGGCCATGGTATCATATCATCCGGCCTATTCATGCCAAAGCGTGGCTCTCCCATACACCCATCCAAAACTCGACGAGTTGAGTTAAGCAACTTAACTTTGCACCTAACCAACCGTATCATCGACTAATCGTCAATACACGTAAAATGTGTAACGTTTTCGTTAATTTCCTCACCACGTCTTAAGCTGATACCCCTCATTGGCGTGACCGATCCGCTGCTCGAGCACGGTTGGCTGAGCCTGTGACCCGTGGCGACCCACTTACAGCCTGCAGGAAATCTGCAGCATTCATCATTTGTCATCAAACAGCTGAAGTTTGAATTTTTTGTTACGTTGATTTTGGTTGAAAGATGTTGGCAACATGGAGTCGCAAAAAGTACGGCAGAGTTAAAATGGAGGGCTTTTGAGGCAATTGGGCGCAAAATTATTTACCACTAGATTTTTCCTGCGGCTCCGCTAGCGCCCACCACTTCCCTAAATAGAAGGTTCGAAAGGGGCAATAAGTAGCCTACGTTACTCTCCATCCCTTCAACTATCTCCACTTACAAATCACGTCAATTCGTCGCTCCGTTTTGCCGTGAAAGAAAGACAAACATACCGACAGACACACTTAACCATTTATAATATTGGATGGATTATAATGACATAGGCCTCCCCCAAAGTTCTCTTCACAGATTGGTCCTGTGTCACCCGCATCCAAGAGACTCCCAGTCCGAGAGAGTCCAGCAGTGGACGTCTACTGGCTGACACAATGATGATGATTATAAAGACTGCCTCGTAGTCGTAGTGCAGTGGCTTGTAGGTCGAATTTTAGAGGACCGGGTGCGCTGGGATTCCGTTTTCGATCCCCGGGTTTGGCCAAAAGTTGGACCTGAGATGCCTGGATAATTTCACAGAATAGTATAGAGGATAATGGGCTCTTCCTTGACTTCCTGGTTACTTTAAACGTTATTGTGGAAAACCGTCCGCAGAATTAGGTAATATTTATCGAAGACTCATCCAAAATAACTGATATGACATAAAAAATCCAGTCTGTTTTCGGCCACTTGTCGCCAGTCCAGCCGTTGTAGGTAGGAAAGATCTTTTTGGACCTGATCTGTCTAGCGATACCTTGGGCGTCCCATACGACGCTTGCTGGTTGGTCGGCCTCAGGTATGCTCACTTCGCAGCTCGTTCCAACTCCATTCTGACAAAGTGTCTAGCTGACTTTGTCACGGTTTTTCTACTTACAATAATTATACCTGGCTTACAGACAATGCTACAACCAAAGCTAATGTATTATGTAAAACGCACATTCATACCAGGTAGTACAAGTACATACAAACAATATATCATGAACACAATAGGCACTCGTGTTATGAATCAGTATTATGACACTTCATCTTACCGGACATCTATATAAAGTGGACGCGACTGTATCACACTCAGGCAACGACAAACAGATTAGAAAAATAACATTCAACTTTGGACAGCTTTGCATAACTCATCCACAATCTATTGTTGTACAATCGGCTCCAAAAGTGTTTCATGGACATGTTAAAGTATTTTTTTTCGGCAAATATAAAAATATTGCATTTGCTGTTAGGTAATATTAAAAGAATAGAGTAAAAGTCCAGTAGTTATTTTAACTCATTCAAAGTCGTATAGTTTACAATTAAAATAAATATAACAATAAAATTAAAACATATTTTATAGTTTATAAGTCACACGTCCGGCTACCAGAATATACAAAAATTTCTTATTTGTGACTGAATCCAAACAGCTAGACGTAAAGTAGAGAATCAAAGGAAATTTTAAATATTTATGTAAAATTACGTGGGGTTGTTTTTACAATTTACTACATTCAACATTACTGTTTCTTAGTAATCACGCAGATGATAAAACGCCTACTAAAAATCGGAAAAACTAACTAGGTTAGTCTTGACTTCCGATAATTAGAAACTATATACAAATATAAACTTCAACTTGGAGTGGAATAACCATGTTATCGTTTTAGATCCTTTCGACAACTGAGTGTTAGAAAACTACCTTCCTATTTACGTTTTTTTTCCCACTTTTGATGTCTACCCATTCATTTATATTGACCCCAATACCCTCTCTAAAAAGAGAGACATGAAGTTAAAATGTATAGTATTTTAACTTCATGTCTTCTTAGTAAAGAACCAAAAATGTTCCAGAAAACATAATTATTAAGACAATATAAACACCTTTTGACAGCGACTGTATTTAGCACTGCTTTGCATAAAGAGATAATAACAATTTTGAATCTTACTGTCTCAGCATAAGCTCTAAAACTAAACAAAAGGAATATGAATATTCGCGTTTTCGAGCGTACGAGTATGTAACGCACGAACGAGATGTATTGTGAGAGACAAAAGAATGTATTTTTTGTTTGGAAATATCACTTTCTTGTCCAAGTAAGGCTTTGTTCGTTAGAACTAATTGACAGTGACGCAAGATAGAGTGACAGAGATGGGCGGCACTTTCACCCGCCTTAGGATAGATTAGGTTAACTCTGAGATTTAGGTTTAACAGTAACCTTAATCTTTCCATCAAATAATCCCTGGATATTTGATGGAAAGATTTTAAGACATTAGGACAGCTCCGATATGCTGCTATTACTTATATTTTGATTTGCGACCCTAATTCATAGTATAGTCTGCGGCAAGAAAGTGTGGTTATGACCTTGGGTGCGCAGAAACCAATTTTAATAGAAAGTCTTCTTTTTTACAAGTGCGCAAAATAACGGTCATCGCTATTCTTTCGTGCCGCCAGCTATAATTGGTTTGAAATTCCAAAAATGCCCAAGAGCGCTCTTTTTCTAATGGAGCCTTCATGTTCGGCGACCACTTTTAGGGCGTTCACGCTGTATCTTGTTTGTCCCACACACCACATACATACCTATATGGTGTATGTACCACATATATATATATGGTCGAAGACTTAACTACTCAACACTCTTGAGGCCATATCATCTGGACATGAATGAAGAAAAAGAACCGCAATTGAAAAATAAAACATATTATCAGCGCTTAATAACAAGTAGGTACATAATTACACTTTATAATTACTTATATCGACAAAAAACACACAACGGAAGTTTGTTCGTTGTTCTAACTTTGATGGCTTATCAGAAAGCTTAAAACGAAATTTCTTCATTTAAAATAGTAACATATAATCTACGACTTCCTCCTTTTTCAATTACAGCGCTCACCGCAACGTTCACTGTTTATAGTGTGTTGTTACTTAACTTTTATGACATGGACTTATTATACGGTCTGTGTGGTCTTTAATATTATCGGCGTTATTTGTATCTAGGTTAAAGCTATTTCAATCCATCCGTTCTATAGATTTATAGCCTCCTTTTTTTTTTTTTTTTTTTTTTTTTTTTTTTTTTTTTTTTTTTGGGCAAAGTTAGACCTGCCCTCAATTCCCCTTGGAGATACTTAGTAGGAGGTTCAAATCGTCAATGAGAGGAGAGCCCCAGATAACCTGGTGGCTGAGGCTGCCTTATCCATATAGGGTAGTCGGCTCATTTCTTGTGTCGGCAGCATTCCCCCTGCGAAAATAAAAAAAGGGTTATAAAGTTTTTATAGAACCAAAAGTACTTCAATCTGATATAGTTCTTTAAATCGACAAATGAGAGTGAATAGGCAAACAATATAATTGGTCCGGACGGCAAAAAATGAAATCTACGGTCATTGGGCTGCGACCTACAGGTGGCTATTGTCGCATTGGTTGGCGACCGATTAAACTATAGACTTGGTGTCTTTCCTTTTATTTTTATAATCCTCCTAACCGAAATATCGGGCTATGGTGGCTAATCACAACGAGCGGTTATCGACGCAAGACTTTTATAGTGTACAAGTGTGTGCACAGACACATTTGCACCTTTCTATTCTTTAACCCATATTCCGATGGGATACCAGTATGACACATCCGAAGAGAGATCGAGCGCAGGAGCAACGGCTTAACCTGCTTTCCGAGACGCGGAGGTACAAGACCGCCAATTTCCAGACATTTCTGAAAATCTAGAAATTTCTGAAAAAAAAAAACAAAAAAATTCAGAATTTTTGGTTCGGGAATCGAACCCGGGACCCCATACGCAACTGTCGCTTTAACGCACTCCACACTAACCACACACGCAAGTGGTTCGCACTTTTCAGCGACGATTACAACCTTATTCAAATATGAACCTTATACCTATATCTGGGAAAATAGTCGAGGTGTTTACATTTTCTTGCCGGCGACTGTACACATCCACAACTCTTGTAGAGTCACTAAGTAGCACTTCTAATCCTATACTACTGGCATAACAGTTTTATAATAGTTTAGTTTGTAGGAAAAAGTATATTGCTTAATTAGTAACCACAGGAGGGCAAACCTTGTCTTGTCTACGTTCGGATTAGGTCGAGGTGATATAAGATAAAAGGAAAATTGTAAAATGACGATTTCTCTATACATTTGGAACAAGATATTTTGTGAGCAACGTGAATGTTTTCTAAAAACGAGAAGTAGGTACTTTGTTAATTTAATGAAGTGGTAGTTCGGTGGATTTCAAAAACGTGCGTCTTCTAAACTTTTCGACAACTCGTTTAAAATAAAATCCAGCGATATTAATAACTCATCAAAGTTTCACACCGGTCAATCTTCCAAAATAATACGTCTCTGTAATCACTCGACATTGGCAGAATTAATAGATACGGTAGTGGCCAAAACGAGAGGAAAAAACAGAAGACTATAGCTTTAAATCCGTGTTTCAACACGGATTTAAATAAATATGTATTTTTCTTTTCTTCTTTTAAAAGGAAGTACAAATAGTCAACTATTAACACAACCAACATATTAACACATTCATGCACGCATGATGCGTGCGCATATCCACACAGTATAATTTCTTCCGATTTACACACTATAGGGAAACCACGTGGAATTTTATCGAAGTATATCGTCACGAAATCAATTTAAAATTATAAATCGGAAGTACGCCCAATAATTATACAGTAACTGTACAGATGGATGGATAAAATGATGGAGTAATAAAAGTACTGATTGAAACGTGACGTAGTTTAATTAAGAAAGACGTAGGTAAACAATTTTGCCTGAGCCGAGAAACGCAGCCGTCATTCTAGAGAGCGAACGTACTGTAAGGGCAGTCAAACTAATGCGCAAGTATTAATTAGTTGTCACGCCGCACGCTTGTTTGCCACCAACGTAGTAATGAGTACCTAACTGGGTAACACTTTAAAGCGATGGTTGCATTTGGGGTCCCGGATTCACTGGGAAGGCTGCATTGTGTCAAACAATTTGGCGTAAAGTGGCGAGCGCGATTAGCGGTACCAGTCTGGGCTGTGGGGTATCCGACCGCGATTTGGTTAGGGTTAGAGTCCCACACACAAACATGTCCCCCACATATGACAAGGTGAAAGCCATGATGGATTCCCCTGGACAAACAAAATAAAACTGGTCCCGGATTTCAATCAAAGTTTGCCCGTAGGAACGAAACGTTTCAAAAAGATGTTGTCTACACTTCGACCTATCACTGTCCAAGTCTGAACTGTAAGTGGTCAAGTCACGCGTCGGCCATTGAGCAAATATTTCGTGTCATCGAGGTCAGCGGCTGTTCCGCGACATCTCAGTGAAAGCGGAAAACGCACGGTTCGATACACATTACATACACTGAGGTACATTTAGTTCCAGAAACAATCCTAACTGCCGCACTTATAGACGTAATAACTTTAATTGTCTTTTAAGAAAAAAACATTCACCCTTATTTTACCAAATAGACCGTAATAAAGATGTTAAAACGAACAAGACTATATATACACCGTTAAGTTTTAGTCGTTTTTATCCCGCAGCTATTGTAATAGGTAACAGGAATAAAGCCCATTTAGCATGTTAGATCATCAAAATAAGCAAAATAAAAATCAGCTGTTCCATACAAAACAGAATATTCGCCAGGCGATAATGTATGGAACAGATTTTTATTTTGATTATCTTACATGCTAAAGGGGGTATAACCCTTTATTCACAAATTCATGACTAGTGGGCTGCCGTCAGTTTTAAGCCAAGCCAATAGATGGCGCTGTATAATAATGAAATCAATGGTTTTATTAGTGTCAGGGTGAATTGGCAGTATGATTATATTTTCATTAACCTTATAAAAACTGATGGGTACGACAGTACCCATTACATGATACTATAATTACACTATGGATCGTGCCTATTAACACCCCTTCTTTACTAATAATCAAAATATGCTTCCAATAATCTGTACTTGTAGATTGTTTTCATGTTTCTGCGTAATTTTGCAAATTGAAAATTTACTCATAAAAGTTAAGTATCATTGTTAGCCATTTGGCTGATTGCTGTAAGTGATAAAACATACGATAACTACAAAATAATCGCAAGTATTACCTATAATACGTGCCATTGGAAGTATTCCGATTATGCACTTAAAATTGTATTTTCAATACATTACAATTTATAATCTATGTTTTGTTTACAGGTAAGCAATTTGTGGCAATCATTCACATTGGAGCAAACGTGAGTAGTAACGTGATTATAGAATATACTTACAGTGTATGGTGACACTCGGTGAAATACAGTTTTCTTATGTAATTGATGGCAGACGAGCAGACAGAGCAGAGGGATCACATTATGGTAATCGATTGCCGCCGCCCATAGACACCTGCAACACCAGTAGAGTCGCAAGTGCGTTGCCAACATTTAACCCCCTTTCCTTCCAATCGGGTCTCCAGAACCTCGACGAAACACAGTGCAGGCGCTGCTTCACTTTGGTCGAACCAGCCCATTTATGCCGAAGCGTGGCTCTCTCACGGATAAATATACCCATAGGTATAGAGAAATAAAAATGCATTTAGACATAATTTATTAAATATCCAAACCCTAATTTTACTTATATTACAAATTCTTTCGAAACGGACATTAAATGTAGTTCAAATTAAATTATTCTTTAAATTTTTATTGCATAGTTGCTCAAAATAACTTCATTATAAATCTAAAAGCAAATTTTTAAAGAGTTTCAAAACCTAGAAGTCAAAGCCACTGGCGAAAACGATGTCCGCATTCACGGGTATAAGAAATACAGTAGTTGACTAATGAAAGTGCGCCGGCGCACTCTTAGCTCACTCACACTTAAGTAAGCAGCACATTGTCTTAAAATTAACAGACTTTTGAATATGAACTGTCAAGCGATTGCAAACAGCCAGGATTCGAGTACCTTCCTAACGCAACCATTTATTTCTTCACGAAAATAATTTTTTGCACACAGCACATAGTAACTATTTGTTTTGGTGCAATTTTGAACTTTTTGGATATGGAAATAAGTGTTTTTGTTTAATTCGTTAAAGTACATTTCGAAATGCGAGCGAATTCGTTAAAGTAAATTTCGAAAACGATGTCTTTAATAATCTAATAAACGTAATTACTTATAAGTAATTAATATTTTTAATCAGGCAGTTTAAAACAATTATTTTCCCGAAAAAAATAATCTGACAGGATCATTCCATTATTTTGTGTAATACATTTGCCTACAGTTTACACATAATTAACTTGTACCTACTCCTCTAGATTTTAATAATAAATGAAGTTTTATACCATCTAGAACAAAACAACAAATAAATATTTATTTATTTGTATAAAGAACACAAACAGAGTACAATCACACAAAGTAATGGAATATCATGTTGAAATATTAACAACCATAGTATGTGCCATAATTGATATTTAAAATGTATAAGTAGTAGGTACTATAATGTAAGTACACTATAGCACTACTTATTATAAGTTTATTGCAACGCCAAAGTTTAAAATCAATAAAAAAAATATTTTGACCCTTAAGATTACACTAAGTTGAGTCACTAGTTACGCCGAGATATTTATTGTTTGAATATTGGTCTGAACTTAGTCAACATTTATTTACTAACTATTACAATTTTTCATTACTCGATGATCTAATATGCCTAGTGACCGACTTTCAACCTCTTGTATTGGATCAGAATCTGCCGATCGTGACATAACCGGCGTATTTATTGTCGATTCCATCGACAGACTATCGTATTGTAATAATGACTGTCGGAATAATCTTGCAATGTGCCCGTGGAGCGACGTCCGACCGTCATCAGATGTGAAACAATGTACCGTGGATAAAATTAATATTGGTTCTTTATTTTTATGATATTTCATCTTAAATGCTTATTGCAAATCTTTTGATCTTTAGATCATCGGAAGTAAACCATGTGCCAATAGGCGCCAGTAAAATGTTTTGAAATTTATGTTCATGTAATACCTAATGGAAGTAATATTGTGCAGACCATTTTGTAGCTCATTTTATTTTATGTAGTTTTTTTCCTTTACTTTTGTAATTATATATTTTTATACACTGTGTAATGCTCTTTAATAAGTTTTATTCTACATATACCTATTATGTGTTTTGTGTTGTGAAGTTAGGTACTATTTTTGTTTGTTTGTAAATTATGATATTACTGTATGATTGAAGGTTGTGTGTTCCACATGATTTTTTTTTACGATCCAATACAATACGGAATGTCATATCTCTTTCAATTAACTACGTTTTGGTAATAAAGGCAAAATCATCTAACGAATTCGTATTGTATTGTAAGTATAACGTGTATGTAAAAATTCAAACACTAAAAGCAAGAAATATGCAAATAATTAATCTAATCTAATACATCTTGGTATGTATGCACGATAATGATTCTTATCCCTAAGGTTAAAAGAGTCAACTTTTTAATAATACAAACATAAGTACATTTAACTAATAGGTAGTACTCATAACGTGAGAAAGTTTAGACTTCCATCTATTCGATTTGGCGAGTGATTTTAGGATTTCCTTACGATTTCTATCCTGTAATAAATATTACAGGCTAAAACGATTTGTATCCGTGTTTTTACGAGTTGTCGGATATATTAGTTTAGATTTATACAGTGTGTATCTGTAAAAATGCGCATCATTTTAACCATGAACTGTTCTGAACAATTCATTCTATGGATTTAGGGAAGTCAGTCTTATATTAGAACACGACCGAGTCCATTTCCACCAATCCACCGAGACGACCCGTTTAGCGCAATGGTTTGAGCGTCGGTTGAGACGTAAGGGTCGCGGGTTCGATTCCCGCACCGACACAAATGTTTGTTGATGAAACAGATATTTGTGTTGGGTCTGGGTGTTTGTGATACCTTCGTTGTTTCTGGTTTCCATAGCACAAGGGAAAACCTTAGTTTGGAACCAGGACAATGTATATGATGTTATCTCAATTTATTATTATATTATTACTAAATTCTTTCGTCAGTCATGTGACTTGGGCGTTTTGTATGGGGTGTCGAAACATTTTTCGACGAATTTCAGAAAGTCATAGAACAAAATGTTGTCAGAATCGTCAAAACCGTTTTACAAAACTGAGGTACTTACAGCCACATATCAAAGTGTACAAATCTGTCAAATTTCTTTAATCGACTATGATTTTAATGTCTAGCACATTAGGTTGAATATCAATTGAGGAAAGACAGACTTTCGCAGCCTGATGTGTGGCAGAAACACACAATACATGGCGTACCCAGGTTCTGGGCCAGAGGGGGGCAAATCTGATTTTTTATAAGTGCACATAAAGAAAAAAATCTTAAATTAAAATATGTATGTTTTAGATATTTTTTTAAAACTACTTAGGTCTTTTTTGTGATAGGTGGCAGACGAGCAGACGGATCACTTCAATAAGCGATAGACACCTGCAACATCAGTAGAGTACAAGTGCGCTGCCGAACTTTGACCGTTTTTATTACTATCATCATTACTATCGATAAGTTAAATTAGTAGAGACGTGAACATGATCCAGGGGGGGGGAGTGGGGGCAGCTGCCCTCCCCTGCCTCCCCCTGACACAACCATACGCTGAACCGCTATCCACCTAGTTTTAAAAATCCTGAGATTTTCGAATACGAACGTCCGAGTCACCATCACTCACAGCAAACTAAATGTCACATTTAACTCACTGTATCTATCTCATGTGAGTCGTGTTTGTTTTGAGTATGCCCTTTACCGTTATTGCCAAAGACTGCACTTCAACAGTTACTTAACTATCTGCGCTGCAATTAATCATCTCCGATGCACTCACGACCCTATTTGTCGACTAGTGATGGCTAACTTAGCTTTCAAATATCGATGTTTATAGTTGGCAAATAGCCGGACGATGAAGTGTTTCAAGATCTTTTCCTTTTGTAAATCTAAATGCCTTTTTTCTGAAAGTTACTTATCGATGGCCAAAAAATACAGTTCACAAATACACCTTCACAGCTGGTTATTTGATTGACTATAGTTAAATTTGACAATTGGTTAATCAATGGATACCTTATTCAATGTAATATGACTATGGGTTAAGCTGATAAGCTCGTATTGTTCGAAAATATTTTTCGACAATATTTGACCCTTGGTTGCTTTTTTAGCCATAGCATTAGTTCATTTTGACTACGGATCAAAACCCCACTCTTAAACAATAAAAATATAACGGTGTATATTTTGGGCACTAAATCCATAAGTAAATATTGCAAAGAATTGCTATACCAAAAATAAAAAACTAAATCCATAGTCAGTCTTGGATTACCACTTTCCTAGCGAACAGAAAATTCGACGTTTCCTATCGATATCGCCCCGAACGCCCCGTTGGTCGAGTGGTTTAAGTACCAGGCCGTGATCTCAGGGTTCCGGGTCGAGCAAAAAGTATGTTTCGAATTTTTCGAACATAGCTCGGGTTTGTGATCACCAATCCGCATTAGGCAAGCGTGGTGATTAAACCTAATCCCATCATAGTAGCGATAACTTGATTTCTATGATGGAGGCCTTTGCCCTGCAGTGGGACATTATATAGGCTGATACTTTTTTTATCGATATCGTCGTCGTCCCATCTCTAGACTCGCGACATTTGGACCTCACGATGCTCCGTACAAGTTACTGTTAACCGGCTTCGAAGTGGAGCGAGTGGGCTACATGTAGTAAATACTTTGATACGTAGGTATTCTTTATTGAATGAATGTGAAAGTGACATTCAAGCACGCTTCGAGCAGATATGTATTTTTTTATAATTGCAAAGATGTGGAGTAAATGCTTTCATAAAAGGTATTTGCCTGTTTTTACAATTTATTTATTAATACACACATTGATATATTGTAAAAATACCTCTCTGTACTCATTTAAGTAAACTGAAATAATGTAAAAATACCTTTCTTTACTCATTAAGTGAAATGTAAAAAGAAATATAAATAACAAGGCAGTCGTTGTTGGTATTTTCTTGAATTCAAAAGTAAGAAATAAATCGATGGAGGATAATGTAAAGATTTTTACTAATTGTATTTAGGTACTAACATCAGTTCTTGCTTCAATATTTTGTTTACGGTCGAGGGATTATCAAAACAAAGTAAATCTAAAAGGTCCCAAAAAGGTGAAAAATCTAAAGGTCTTACACGTATTCCTATGACTTTCCGTTCTGCACATTATCTCCTTAGCTACTGTCATAGCAGTTATAAAATATAGATATCCCTCAAGAAAATGATGTCTAAATAATAGACAAGACAAGTGGAAGGGTCAAGCTAGCATCAAATTAGCTATGCCCCGAGCGCCCGCCACGTAACGGTCCCGGCTTGGACGCGTGCGTTTGCGCACCGAGGACTGCGCGTGCGACCAATTGTAGTGCGATACTTTTTTTAAAGTAGCATGCAAGTCACCGGAAGATTATGCTGATACGATGGGATACGCTATAGTTATACTGATATTAACAAAAAACTTTATTGCAAAAACATTACAGCTACAAAAGACTTTTAATAATGTATAAACTAACGGAATTATTTGAAGTTTGCTGCCTAAACTAGGAACATCCTGTATCTCAGGCAAAAATAAGAAAAGGGCATAATTACAAATTGATTTGAACAATAATCAAACCGTTGATTGTTCTAAGTGCTTATTACCTAATCCAATATCTAAACTAATACAAATACGCCTGATTGACACAGTTAAAATTTTTGATACTGTTTTTTAGATAGGCTCATTTATATTGGGGATCAATGGCTCGGGAAGATAATTCCACAATGACGAAGTGCGTAGCAGGACATGACACGTCCTGCATCTAAATAATATCACATGGGTGATACTCAG
>JABMDO010000767.1:0-24401 GCA_014851415.1 Cnaphalocrocis medinalis | reverse complement strand
TTAGCTACTGTCATAGCATTTATAAAATATGGATATCCCTCAAGAAAATGATGTCTAAATAATAGACAAGACAAGTGGAAGGGTCAAGCTAGCATCAAATTAGCTATGCCCCGAGCGCCCGCCACGTAACGGTCCCGGCTTGGACGCGTGCGTTTGCGCACCGAGGACTGCGCGTGCGACCAATTGTAGTGCGATACTTTTTTTAAAGTAGCATGCAAGTCACCGGAAGATTATGCTGATACGATGGGATACGCTATAGTTAGATAGATAGATAGATACTCTTTATTGCACAACACATTACAGAACTTATGCTAATAGTAATTTACAAATACAATATCGGCGGCCTTATGGCCTTATAGTTATACTGATATTAACAAAAAACTTTATTGCAAAAACATTAGAGCTACAAAAGACTTTTAATAATGTATAAACTAACGGAATTATTTGAAGTTAGCTGCCTAAACTAGGAACATCCTGTATCTCAGGCAAAAATAAGAAAAGGGCATAATTACGAATTGATTTGAACAATAATCAAACCGTTGATTGTTCTAAGTGCTTATTATCTAATCCAATATCTAAACTAATACAAATACGCCTGATTGACACAGTTAAAATTTTTGATACTGTTTTTTAGATAGGCTCATTTATATTGGGGATCAATGTCTCGGGAAGACAATTCCACAATGACGAAGTGCGTAGCAGGACATGACTCGTCCTGCATCTAAATAATATCACATGGGTGAAACTCAGTTGACGATGAGCCTTTGATTTTATTAGTTATGAGATACCTACTTCCGTTTTTTTTAAAGCGGTAACTCTATAAAAAAACTAGCGCTTAAAAAAGTAAAGTATCAGCCATATACGGTCCCACTGCGGGCAAAGGCCTCCATCATAGAAATCAAGTCATCGCTACTATGATGGGGTTAGGCTTGATCACCACGCTATGTTCGAAATTTGAATCATACTTTTTGCTCAACCTCGAAATCGAACGGAGCATTAAAAATAATGGCGTCTAAAAGGGAAAAACGTGCTATTTAAATCGTGAATTTTGTTTTGTCTGGCAACAGTGATGTAATGGACCAATAAAATACTTTAATTTTACATAATTACTAATTATATTGATTTGATTTGATTTATTATATTTCAAATCTCCTTTAAGAGCTATTTAGGCTTCAATAACTGACTATAATAATTTGACTGGCCGGTTGGCGCAATGGTAGTGACCCTGCCTCATACGCCAAAAGTCGTGGGTTCGATCCCCACCCTTGACAAACATTCGTGTGATGAACACTTGTGTTTGTTCAGTGTCTGGGTTTTATATATTTTTAAGTATATATTTGTGATCCTCTGTTGTCTGATACTGTAACACAAGTGCATAAGCTACTTCGTATGGAGTCAGGTCAATATATGAGATGTTATGTGAATTTATTTATGTATTTAATAAGTACAGTAGCTGTTAAGTTGAACTTAGCTCTACTGTACGTATTGAAGTTAGCAATGGAATCATGTCATTGGAAGTTAGTGTAAATCGCTCTTTATGTCTATTTCAATTATGAGTCCCTTTGGAAAGATGTCAAAAAGTTCAGTACTAAGGAAGTACCTTAGAAATCGATATTCAGCGGCATCGATTATCGATTTGTAACCAATTTTAACAAAGTAACTTTCACAACTAAGGTTTTAGAGATTGTCGAAGAACACTTTTAGACTTTATTTGGCATTACAAACAAAACAATAAACGACACTCACCAACAACAACAAACTAACTTAAGAAAACACGTACGTCTTATTGTTTAATCCGCGGCATCTAACAATAGCGATGACGTTTAGTTTGCGCACTTGTAGAACAGATGAATTTCTACTAAAATTGGTTTCTGCGCACTCAAGGTCATCGCTATTATTTCATGCTGCAGACTTAGTCGTAGGCTTTTCTGCACTCTTCCTCGTAGTGATTGAAGTGACACTTAAAATAGCATAGATGATTAATGACTACGATTTTTTTAAATCGGCAAATATAGAATTTTGTATCTCTGGAACATGCCGAATACTTGAGGTGCGTCACTATGTTCAAAAGTCAATCACAAACCATAGTACGTAACCGCAATCGCGCAATAAACTTTTGTTTTATTTTGAGTTTACATTATTTTGAGCATTATATTCAAAACAATATGTTTATTTTGCTTGTGAAAAATTGTAGGATGATTTTGGATTATTGTATAATTTTCAAATGACGATTAACAACCAATACAAAAGGGACTTCATATTGAATGTATTGAAACAGACTATAATTGTAGGGTATTTTTGTATAATTGTATTTTCTCTAATGACGATTTACTACAAGTACAAAAGATATAATATTGATTTGATCTATAGATCTCGCGCTTACGTACACGTACTGCAGAGTTACGTTCTTCGAAATGTCCAGAGGGACATCATAATTGAAACAGACTATAGTTTTAGGAAAACATTTGAAATTGGCAAAATAAATTCTTTATTTTTAAAATAGTTTTTTCTTCTTTTATTTAATGTCAAGATTGTAGTACAACCAAAAAGTTTTATATTCAATAAATTGTTTTGATGCGAGTTCCTAGCCATTTCCCCCAAAAAAATGTAAAAAGCCGTTTGTACACTAAAAAATAATTTGACATCAATTTTTTTCCTATCATTTTAAAGCTTCCAATTTTTATTAAATAGCATTGCGGCCTCTTATATTCTGAATCAAATACCAAAAAGATTTATCTTCGAATTTTAATCTTTCCTCCCCAAAACAAAACCTTTTATTTTTAAAAGTTAACTCTCTGTTATTTCATGCCGTTAATATCGGTTAAATGTGAGAATCTAAATAATAATTTGTGTACCTAACCACATTTACCGCGATAATGATTTATATTCTATTCTAAAGAATATTTTTTGGTTTCTATGAGAAAATTCGTTTATCCTCAGTCTATTCAGTGGTGTAGGAGAAAAACTATTACTTAACTAGTATTAAAATAATTGAGCATTACAAAGTATTAGAATCCTCAACACTGCACTGTTAATGATAAAGCCAAGGCATTATAAAACTTACTAACAAAATTTCAATTAAAAACAAACACAATTTTTTTGCATTCATTGTGAGTTAATTTTTATCTGTTCCGCGTGGTTAACATTGAACTTTATTCTTTTGCTATTTATGCGAAGGTCGAATTACTGCATGATATGATATTTGAGAGAACAATTACAGAATATAAATAAATCTATCTTTATTATTTACATACTGTTAAATTTGGTCGGTTTTAATCTCGAAGTCCTTCGTAGCGGTAACACCGATATAGCCCGTTTAGCATGTTTTTTTTTTTTTTATGTGATAGGTAGCAGACGAGCAGGCGGATCACCTGATGGTAAGCAATTGCCGCCGCCCATGGACACATGCAACCCCAGTGAGTCACAAGTGCGCTGCTAACCTTTTATCCCCTTCCCCCCCGATGGGCCTCCGGTACCCTCACTCACTCGGCGAACACAGCAAGGAGCTGCTTCACGCCGGTTTTCTGTGAGGCAGTTGGTAGCCTACGGTCCGGTTCGAGCTATGCTTCGGCATGAATGGGCCGCCATTCATGCCGAAGCATGGCTACTCCCACAATTAAATTATTATTAATTTGATCATAAAAATAAGCAAAATATAATCAGCTATTCCGTACAAAAAATAATATTCACCAGGCTATACTTACTATAATTTATTATCTACTTGATGATCTAACATGCTATGCTAAAGGTGGCTTTACGTGCAGTGGCTAAGATGCTCGCCCGAAGCGCGAAAGGTCCCAGGTTCGATTCCCGGTCAAGACAATTTAGGAACTACATTTTCTAAATTTTCTTGGTCTGGATGTTCTGGTTTGACGCTCACATCATATTACAGGGGTTGCCCTACTAGTTCAAGATCAGGTTGATTAGGGTAATTGTCTGGCGCATTAAAATTATTTATTACTAGCGGCCGCCCGCGACTTCGTCCGCGTGGAAAGTAACTTTTTACCCCACTTTTAACCCCTTACAACCCCTTTTTCACAATAAAAAGTAGCCTATGTCCTTTCTCAGGGTCTAGATTATCTTATAATACCAATTTCATTTAATCCGTTTGAGTAGTTTTGTCGTGAAAGAGTACAGACAGACAGACAGTTACTTTCGCATTTATATAATATTAGTATGGATTTTCATTGTGAGCTTTGTATTTCCCGTGACTACACTAATCGCTTAGCCAGGTCATGGAAGAAAGAGAGAGCGAGACCCCACGGATCCAGTATTTCAACAGCGAAAGCCACAAAGTTGTAGGTTAAACCTAACTTTGATTTTAACCTTAGATACCCCGTGAGCGCGAAAAGATTCACCCGCGATGAGGCTCTATTCGCAAAGGACGCCCATCGGGGGGAAGGGGATAAAGGTTAGCAACGCATTTGTGAACACATGCATGCACTTGCTAACCATCAGTGATCCGTTTTTGCTCGTCTGCCACATAAACATAAAAAATAGGTTTCGATTTTGGACCTTTTCGATTTTTTTTTCACACTCCCAGTTACCTACTGAGAGAGAGAGATTTTACCCATCCTAGAAACACCAAATGTAATTTGACGTAAGTATGTACAGTGGCCAGCACTCAAGTACTACAATCTGTCAAATTTCTTCAATCGAACCTCACTTTTATGTCAAACGTGTTGGTTCAATATCACTGAAGAAATTTGACAGCTTGTAGTAACTTTGATGTCTGCCACTGTACACTATTATAGTTCAAATAACATATTTAGAAATAATGACGTCTCCGCCACAGATTATAAACCATTACACAGCATGACACAGATTATACCTCATTAGAAGAAATGGAGGCCATATTGGATTTACTAGTTCAGTGCCAACGGGTATGCTCACGTTTATCATCCATAACATACACATCTCATACATGATCTGACTCCGTACTAAGTAGCTTAAGCACTTGTGTTATGATATCAGATAACAGAAGATCACAAAAAAAAGTAAATATACTGTCCCACTGCAGGGCAAAGGCCTCCTCATAGAAGTCAAGTCATCGCTACTATGATGGGGTTAGGCTTAATCACCACGCTTGCCTAATGCGGTGCGTGATCACAAACCCGAACTATGTTCGAAAATTTCGAAACATTAGGTAAGTAAGTACCTCTTCCATCTATTCTTTAACATTTTACTTTCACAACCATAGTTTCTGAATAATAGCATTAAAAGCCTACATGCTTAAACAAAACGATTCCATGAAAATAGAAAGCTTTTATACCAAATACAGGCTTAATTCGAAACTAGCAAGTTTGTTTCATTGCCTATACTAGTGACGTTTGGCTTGGATATCAATATCCACGAATATCGATAAAAGAAAACATAATAACGATAGTACATACATCGATGCGTATTTTAGTTTGTAGAGAAAAACAATATGTACCACCTACCTATACTCTAACTGATTCAAGCCCAAAAATCTACGACAGATACGTCACTGTCAATCTGTAAAGTCACGGTATGTCATTTTCAAATAACGTTTTCAGGTTTGCCAACCTTTTTGGCATTATTTTTCTTATTATGCAAACCCAACTGTCGAGTTTCCATAGATTTTGCATCGGTGGAAAACAAGCAGACGGATCACCTGATTATAGTAAGCGATTGCCGCTGCCCAAAAAATCCGCAACACCAGTAGAGGCCCAAGTGCGTTGCCAACCTTTAACCCTTTTCCCGTATTGGGCCTCCAATACCCTCACTCACTCACCAAAACAGCGCAGGCGCTGCTTCACGCCGGTCTTCTGTGAGTCCGTGTTATCACTTCGGTAGAGCCGGCCCATTCATGCCGAAGCGTGGCTCTACCACGGTTGAATATCCAACAGTTGATGGTTTTCCATCGAAAATGTTTTAACAAAATTCAGTTAGAAATTTCAGAATAACCCTGTATGTTAAGATACCGTGTATAAATCGATTATGCGTAAAATTTCAAAATAATACCGAAGAATCATTAAAGGATATTTTAATAATGCATTTTGTGTAATAAATAGAAATACAGGTTTCATGCAAGAAAAAGAAATTTGCGTTAGTTAGTACAGACAGCCACAAATCAGGTTACCACAACCTGTCTTTCCTCAATTGATATTCAACCTAATGTATTTGACAGTAAGATGAGAGTCGATTGAAGAAATTTGACAGTTTTGTATACTTTAATGTGTAACATCAGGTTACCACAACCTGTCATTCCTCAATTCAAAGTCAAAGTCAAATATTCTTTATTTGCATAGGCTTGTACACAGCACTTACAAATCGTCATACATAAAGAAAATATTTGAAACTATTTAAAGATAATGTATTGTCTATGATTTAAATGAAATTACATATAGATACTCTTGATACATAAGATATTACTAAAAAATAAATAGACATAATGCGATTATTCAACCTAATGTATTTGACAGTAAGATGTGAGTCGATTGAAAAAAATTGACAGTTTTGTTTAAATTAATGTGTAACGTACATACCCCGTTGACCTAGTGGTTTAAGTACTGGACCATAATCTTGGGGTCCCGATTCAAGCAAAGTTTCGAATTATTAGAACATAGCTCGGGTTTGTGATCACCGCACCGCATTAGTCAAGCGTGGTGATTAAGCCTAACCCCATCATAGTAGCGATGACTTGATTTCTAATAATGGAGGCCTTTGCCCTGCAGTAAGACAGTATTTCTATATCTTCTATACCATTTATAAATAGATACTTCTTTAGACAACGACAAGGCTTATAGGTAAACCGAAAACACGAACGCTTGCGCAATGTAATTGGACACAACGCCATCTATTGGTTCGTTTCTAATACGGTCCCGAAGCGAGGAAGGGCGGCCATTATAAATAATTCACCACGTTACATATTCTGATACTACTCGGAATAACATTAACAATACTTAACTTTGTTGTAGTTATTTATAAAGTATTAAGTATTTTGCGGAAAACAATAAAAATAACAAGTCACATAAGTAATTAGATAAAGTCAAGGTTAAAAAAAAATGCATGTAAAAAGCATAGTCATGTCTTTATAATCGTAAAGATTAAAATGTCTAACGCATAATAAGTAATTATACCTACTTGTACTTACTGCAAATAAAACGCATCTGTGGATTGTTGTACAAACGATTTCATACAAATTCAAACTCAAAATAGTTTATTTTCATCGGTTTGTACCGATATAGTAAGTAGATAGTAGGTAGAACGGTTTAAGTACCGGGCCGTGACCTCGGGGTCCCGTGTTCGAATCCCGGGTCGAGCAAAAGTATGTTTCGAATATTTCGAACACAGCTCGGGTTTGTGATCACCGCATTAGGCAAGCGTGGTGATTAAGCCTAATCCCATCATAGTAGCGATGACTTGATTTCTATGATGGAGGCCTTTGCCACAAAATAATTACACACAGAAAGTAACCCACTAAGAGCCCACTAAGAGCTAAAAACGTGTCATGTACTCACGCATGCGCACTAACGGGGAAATACGCCTTTTCGACCACATTAATCCTAGCCTATGACATAAGATTGTCGAGGTCTGTGGTAGAGGCCGCGCTTATGTAGGTAGGTAGGTACTCATGCCGGGCAACAACCCTAGCATATGTCAACGAACTCTTCTAAATTCAAAATCAGGCTGAGTCTACCTTCTGTGTGTAATTATTTTGTGCTTTTGCCCTGCAGTGGGACAGTATATAGGCTGATACTTTAGTTATAAATAGATTTTGTACTTACATAGTTCCAATTTGTGAAATAATACGGCATAAATCTCTTAACATCTCCATATAGAACTTCTTTTTCGACCATTTCATCAGTTATCCTGGACCAGCAAACCAATCCAGCGGTGGATGCAACACAAGTTACGGAAATATTAAAGAAATGATATGCACTAAATATGTAGAGACGCCATTTTACTCTTATAGCTTCAAATTTTAGCACTTCACTTGGCACTGAGATTGTTGTGTCTTTCATTTGTTTTTTAATAAAAAAAATGTTTTTTTTTTGCAATAAAAAAGTTTTTTTTGCAACAGTCTTTTCACTGCTTTTTAGTTTTCTTTAACATTTTTAATGCATTTTGTGTATTTAAATAACTTCAATACGTAACCATTTTATCATAAAAATAGTTGTATTAGTTAATTTTGATTTTATACACTTACAGTTTGTTTTTCTCTTTCAAAAAACACATCAGTTGTTTGCAAAAGTTTTTTCAATTTAAAACTTTTTAAACATCACACTGATTTTACATATTTTTTAAAATATTTTAAACACCGCACTATTTGACACCTTTCTCTTTTGATATATTTATAAAAAATATTAATGTCTTAAAAAGTCACTTTAATTTTTCGTTAAAATTAACACGTGCGTCACTCAAAAACACCATATAACACTCTTGACAGTCACTCGCAAAGTTTCATCAACCCTTTTTAGCACCAAAATTTTTTAACAAAAATTTTTTTTTTAATTTTTGGCACCAAATTTTTTTTATCAAAAACTTTTTTTAATAAAAATATATTTTTATCCTTAATGACGCGCGCGTTTTTAGCAAAAGGTTAGCCGGTTGTGCGATATAAACAGGTCGGTTATATTAGGGATCCGCTGTGATTTTTTTGCACCATTTTTTATTAAAACCTTGCCAAACTAGTTGATTCGAGTTAACGTATCTGAATGGTAGAATTTCTAAGATATATGATAATCTATTATTGATGATAATTTTAAGTCACGTATGTCACCACGTTCTTTATTTGTATGACTACTAACTGTGTGAGAGTGTTTGTATGAGTCAAATGAATGAATAATCTATACTAATTATAAAGAAATAACTTCTATAGACAACGACAAGGCTTATAGGTAAACCGAAAACACGAAACGCTTGCGCGATGTAATTTAGCACAGCGCCATCTATTAGTTCATTTCTGAATTACGGTCCCGAAGCGAAGTGAGGGCGGGCCACTAGTCTATTTATAAAGATATAACTTCTATAGACAACAAAGCTGTATATTTCAAAAAAGACACTTTTACAATGCATTATAATTGACGTTCAGCGCCATCTATTGGAACTCGCCACCTATTTTTATTTTTGTTTTACACCTCACATATTGACCTAACTCCGTTCTAAATAGCTTAAGCACTTGTGTTACAGATATCAGACAACAGACAAAAGACAAAACACTAGCGCGATGTAATCAACGCCCAGCGCCATCTATTGGCAAATATTGGAACTAATAAACGTAATTCTAAAGTGGGCGGCACACTGTTAGATAATACGAGACTGGACTAGTAGTCCGCTTCTAATGTTTTGAGAATAAAGCATTAAAGCTAATTTAATTACTGGTATACAGGGTTAACCCCTTTTCCTTATTGGGCATCCAATACCCTCACTCACTCGGCGAAACACAGCGCAGGCGCTGCTTCACGCCGTTCTTCTTTGAGGCCGTGGTATTAATGTCGTAAGACCCAAAAGCCTTTTAAAATAAATAAATTAATGCGCCAGACAATTGCATCAATCAACCTGGTCTCAAACTAGGGCAACCCCTGTACTATGAGTACCAGAGTGACGATAATTAACTAGGGAGCGTCAACCCAGAACACCCAAACCAAGAAAACTTAATACTGTCGTTTTCTAAATTGACTTGACCGGGAATCGAATCCGGGACCTTTCGCGCTTCGGGTGAACACCTTCTATAGCCAAGCCATTGCGCCATCTAGGCCGTCGTTAAAAGCCAAAAACTATTGATTGATGTTCTATTATGTCTGCCATCTGGGCCTTAAGTTGTTAAAGCGGTTGAGCTGGCCCATTCATACCGCAGCGTGGCTATCCCAAAAACGTAAATAATTATATTGGTCTCCCATGCTAAATGCATGCATGCATGTGGAGTAAACTGACACATGTCAATGGGTCATCCCCAATGCAAAATGTCAAAATGTATGGAACTTGACATTTGCATCTGTCAGTATACTGCCCATGATTAAAAATCAGAGTACACAGAAAACCGGCGTGAAGCAGCCCCTGTGCTGTGTTTCGCCGAGTGAGTGAGGGTACCGGAGGCCCGCCCGGGGGGAAGGGGATAAAAGGTCGCAGCGCACTTGTAACTTGCAATTGCTAACCATCAGGTGATCCGCCTGCTCATCAGCTACTATACCAAAAAAAAAAAAACACACAATTGTAATTAATCTTTCTTTAACAACGTTATTTGGAGCAATCTTATATTCACAGTTTTGTAGCTGTTTTCATTTTAACCCTGTATGAATCGAATGAAACCTAACAACTGCGGGTCGATGACATCGTTCAGTTCTGAGGGGATAGCACGAACATCGCATATCACATTTTAATTACCGTGAGACCCACGCTTCGGCATGAATGGGCCGGCTCGACCGGAGTGATACCACAGCCTCACAGAAGACTAGCGTGAAGCAGCGCCTGCGCTGTTTCGTCGAGCGAGTTAGGATACCGGAGACCAAATTAGGGGGAAGAGTTAGAGATTGGCAGCGCACTTGTGGCTCTACTGATGTTGCAGGTATCTATGTGCTTTCTAAGATAAGGCCTTTGCCCTGCAGTGGAAAACAGTATAAATAGGAGTTAAATTTTTGTATGTGCTCGGTGGCAGACAAGTAGACGGAACAACTGTTTGTAAGCAAAACCGCCGCCCATAGACATCTGCAACACCAGTAGTGTCACAAGTGCGCTGCAAATCTTTAACCCCCTTGGACTGGGACCTCCGGTTTCACACACTCAACGAAACACAAGCGCTGCTTCACGCCTACTATGAGGCCGTGGTATCGGCTTGGGCAATAATTCGTGCCTAAAAGCCTCGTCCCAGATATTCAAAATATTTTTGCAGGTTACTGTCCAATCCCAACGCCATTAATATTTTTTGTTTTGAATTGAGTAAGTACCTACTTCAATTATTATCATGACAAAAATATTGGTTAGGTTAGGTTAGAACAGTGATCAGCAAATAAATCTTTTGAGTTGAATGTTTTATTTAAAAGAAAATTAATTTAAAAGAAACACAAGAAAACAATAACTAGAATCTAAAGCTAAAATAAACTACCAAAAAGCAAAAATAGGCCCCTGTGGTAATGTCCCCAAAATGCTGGCAGCATCACCTCGTTGGATAGCGAAAATCTGGAAATTCTGTGACGAGTTTTTTGGGGACGATTCCTAACTCGTGGTATCGCTCCAGTCGAGCCAGCCCATTCATGCCGAAGCGTGGCTCTCCCAAGGTATACAATATTACTGTTGAACGTCACTCAAGGTCCACTGAAAACCAGCGCTGCAGTGGCTTCAATGAAGCAGCTGCAGCATATGCTGAGTTTGGATCTTATTGACCACCTATTTGTCTATGTATGTAAGTACTTAATGTTTTCACTGTATTTTGTGTCTTACTACTTGTTGGGAATAACCTTAGTGCCCTAGAAGTATTAAAGAACTATATAAATACACCATTTAACTTATTTTACACAATCATTATTTACACGACCTATATCAAAATAAACATAAAACCAAGGCACAGCTTCTTAAGGTTTAAGGCGACCCACACTATTATGTAAACTTAACTTTATGAATAAAGATTTTATTTTATTTATTTATTTAAAACAAACCATAAACTATAATACAAAAGATTACGGTTGTGGCCGTCGCCAACACTTCTGTTGTGTTTATTTATTTATTTATTCTTTATTGCACAAAATAAAAAGTACAATTGGCGGACTTAATGCTTACAGCATTCTCTACCAGTTAAACCATTGGGGCGAATCAGAAAATTTTTAGCGGCGTAAAAATAATAATAATATATTATATTGATATACATTAAATAAAATATATATGGGAGGAATTATATGATAACATAATATACTTCATATATATATTTATATACTTAAAAATATACTTACATATACCTACAAAAATGATATGATAGCAATCAACCATTCAACCATTGTGTTGTATCTCTTTTTGTTTGGTCAATAAATGTTTTACTTGTTATACTGAACCCCCTGTAAAGCAACTCTCAACCTTGCCCAACATTCGCAACACGGTCGAAACATTTCAATGCCGCGGGCTCCACGTTTGATGCACTACCGGTTAGCCAATACGGTATGGATGAGTGTGTCTTCTAGTATTTTCTGCATTTCGTTGCACTTGCATTACTGAACTAGATTTATACGAAAAACTCGGGCACTGAACAATAGATAATATGTATATAAATTAACTTCATATTAGCTAACGAAGCAGAACTTCTACTTCAAAATCCAAGATGATCAGGCTCCGTCCCACTTCTCACACACACACACGCGCGCACACACACACACACACACACACACACACACACACACACATACACACAACACACAGATGTGTCACTATTATCATTATATTTTTACTCAAGTCCCCAAGAGACAGGACTACCTACATTTTTTTTAATGTGATAGGTAGCAGGCGAGCAGGCGGATCACCTGATGGTAAGCAATTGCCGCCGCCCATGGACACCTGCAACACCAGTGAAGTCAAAAGTCGTTTGTCTATAGAAGTTATCTCTTTATAAATAGTATAGAAAGAAATATACTCTCCATTACACAATTTGACCCAGAGATCAACTAATACTATGTACTGTGTCGCTCTCTAGGTATTAATTTAAGTTATTACTTAGTACAGACAGCCACACCTCAGGTTACCACAACCTGTCAAATTTTCTCACTTGATATTCAACCTAATGTGCTTGACAGTAAGAGGAGAGTCGATTGAAGAAATTTGACAGTTTTGTATTTTTTTTTTATGTGACAGGTAGCAGGCGGATCACCTGATGGTAAGCAATAGCCGCCGCTCATGGACACTTGCAACACCAGTGGAGTTACAAGTGCGCTGCCAACCTTTTATCCCCTTCCCCCCGGGTGGGCCTCCGGTACCCTCACTCACTCGGCGAAACACAGCACAGGGGCTGTTTCACGCCGGTTTTCTGTGAGGCAGTGGTATCACTCCGGTCGAGCCGGCCCATTCATGCCGAAACGTGGCTCTCCCACAGTTAAATTACTTTGATGTGTGGCTGTACGTACATAAATTCGCATTAGTCAAGCGTGGTGATTAAGCCTAATCCCATCATAGTAGCGATGTCTTGATTTCTATGATGGAGGCCTTTGCCCTGGAGTGGAATAGTTAATACCTAGAGATCTGCTCTCTATGTATTAATTTAAATGATTACTTTTGTCTGCATTAGGCAAGCGTTTGATTAATCGTTTGATTAAAGACATCGCTACTATGATGGGAATAGCCCATCATAATAATATATTTAAGAGTAAGAGTAAGAAAACATTTATTGACCACAACATTTACACAGACAAAAAGACAAAACAAGGGGAACAGAAGTTGCGGCCAACAAGGTTCAGCCTCAGCATGATGCTACAGCCGCCGCGAGCAGCTGCTGCAGCGCTGGTTTTCAGGCTGGACCTTGGGTGACGCCATAAGAATATAATAATATATAAGAGTAGACATGCACAAAACAGCAGATACAGAGCAAAAAAAAATATTAAAAAATAGGACAAAACAAAACAACATAAATATTATTACTAGTTTAAAAAATACAGGATCAAACAATAACACAAATGCAAAGCAAAAAATTAACAAACAAAAAGAAATCATTGAAAGATAATTATAATAGACTAGTGGCCCGCCCTCGCTTCGCTTCGGAATTTTAATTTTTTAAACGAAGTAGAATTTACAACAATCAAAGTAATTAGCAAAAAGAAATTTTACTGATACTTATAGGATTGATAATTTTGGTGATCGTAAACCTTAATGAAGGAATCTCAAAAAGATTTGATTTAAAAAATGCTGGAAACTCTATAACTTTACTTTGTCAAATTTAATCAGTTCCCCCGTTCACCCCTATAGGGGGGACTTTTATAAAATTTCTATGCAAAGCCTTTATTAATACCAATTTTCAAGATTCTAGCTTAAAAAATGACAATACTTCGTTTCAACCCCCTTTTTCCCCCCCTTTTTAGGTCGAAGAAAAAAATAACGAATTCACTTTCATTACATTTGTATGCAAAGCCCAAATACCAAGTTTCAAGAATCTAGGTTTAAAATTGACAATACGGCGTTTTATCCCCCTTTCTCCCCTTTTTAGGTTGAAGAAAAAATGCCGGATTCAATTTCTTTACATTTGCATGCAAAGCCCAAATACCAATTTTCAAAGCTCTAGCTTTAAAAATGACGAATTTTCCATACGACGTTTTAACCCTCTTTCACCCCTTGTAAGCTGAAGAAAAAAAAATGCTGAAATTACTTTCATTTAATTTGTATGGAAAACCCAAATACCAATTTTCAAGACTCTAGCTTTAAAAATAATAAATCTCCCATACATTGTTTTAACCCCCATTTCACCCCTTTATGGCTTGAATTTAAAAAAAAAAACTAAAACAGGTCAATTTTATTTTTGATAAACAACCATAATCCAAATTTTCAGAATCTCTAACATCAAAATTGAAAGACTTTCATACTAACGTAAACCCCCCCTTTCACCCCTTTAGGGGGTGAATTTCGCAAAACCCCTTCTTAGTGCGCGCCTACATAGTAAAGAACTACCTATGTTTAAATTTCATGATTTTAGGTCCAGTAGTTTTGGCTGTGCGTTGATAGATCAGTCAGTCAGTCAGTCAGTCAGTCACAGGCCGAGGCGTTACCTCTTTATTAATAGTATAGAAGATAGAAGAAGAAGATAATATTTCACTACATCACTATTTGTATTTTGTAATTATTAATTGATTATATTAAAATTGTATCACATAATTATGCATGTACCTATGTAAAATCACTGTATGACTTGCTAGCAAATTGGAGAAATCTGTAAGCTAGCATGTAATGATTATGAATAATCAATAAATAAATCACATACATTGGTCTGACTCTGAGATAGGTAGCTCAAGCAACCTGTGTTACAGATATCAGAACCAACAGTGGGATTACAAATATATACATAGAATACTTTTCTTTTGTAAATACATACTTATAATACATAGAAAACACCCAGACCAATACAGACATGTTCATGCACACAAATGTTTGTACTGTGCGGGGATCGAACCCGCAACCCTTGGCTCAGACGCAGCATTCACTACCACTGAACAACCGGGTCGTCAAATCATAGTAGCGATGTCTTGATGTCTACAGGGTTATGTTTTAAACACCGGCATCCTTCAAACCACCCTTTCTACTAACGATCCTGAACAACATTTTCTTTTATCGTGAAACTATACAAAATCACAGTGTACCAAATTCCAGGAACAAAACATAGGGACACTAGCGGCCGCCCGCGACTTCGTCCGCGTGGAAAAGTAACTTTTTACCCCCCTTTCAACCCCTTACAACCCCCTTTTCGCAATAAAAAGTAGTCTATGTCCTTTCTCAGGGTCTAGATTATCTGTATACCAAATTTCATTTAAATCCGTTGGGTAGTTTTGGCGTGAAAGAGTAGCAGACAGACAGACAGACGGACAGAGTTACTTTCGCATTTATAATTTTCGGGTTCTTTAAAACTATTTGCGTATTTCTACCATTATTGCAGTGAGGTAAAATTTAGCGTTGACAAAAATGTCGAGATACTGACTAAATAAACACTGTACCTACATCACATTTTGACGTACAATTGTCACTTTGACATGCTATGTCAAACATTGTCAAAGGTATATTTTTACCAAAGAACTTCCTATAACTTTCTCTATTGAATAGTTTTCTATTTGTTGTCATATTTTCGTATGTATGTATAGTTTTACATTACTATGTTAATATAGCCTACTTTGTCATTTTGTACTACGATCAAACCACGTTTCGACTGACTGAATGGCGAAATTGGTAGCCGTAGGTTCGATTCCCTAACCTGGACAAATATTCGTGTATGAACACTTGTGTTTGTTCAGTGTCTGGGAGTAAATACTGCCTCAGTGGCGGGATGGTTCGCAGTTTAAACCGACGACTGCGCTTGATTAAGCCTAATCCCATCATAGTAGCTATGTCTTTATTTTATTACTAGTGGCCCCCCCTCACTTCGCTTCGGGACCGTAATTCAGAAATGAACGAATAGATGGCGCTGTGCTCAATTACATCGCGCAAACGTTTCGTGTTTTCGGTTTACCTATAAGCCTTGTCGTTGTCTATAGAAGTTATCTCTTTATAAATAGTATAGAAGATAATATATCAGACAACAGAGGATGACAAATATAATGCTTAAGTACATTTATTACACCCAGACACTGCGCAAACAAAAGTGTTCATCACACGAATGTTTGTCCAGGGTGGGGATCGAACCTTTGGCGTATGAGACAGGGTCTCTACCATTGCGCCATCCGGCCAGTCAATAAGTCAGTAGAGTAATATGTGCGCTGCCAACTTTTAACCCCCTTTCCTCCCCATTGGGCCTCCGGTGCCCTCGCTCAATCGACGAAACCAGCGCAGGCGTTGCCTCATGCTGGTTTTGTGTGAGGCCGTGGTGTCACTCCTGCCGGTAGGCGGTGGTAATAAAACCGAGTGCCAAAAATAGTTAACATAATTTATAAATTTGGTCTTATGTTAATTTAATGTTACCAAAAACGTTTAGAAAACGAAAAAAAATGACTCAACACCAAATTTTTAATAACGCTCTCATTTAAAGCCCTTATTTGCCAAATCAGCTACTTTCCAATCCTTAAATATCGATTAAAATCCGCCTAAAACTAGTGATGTCTCATTTGGCATAAAAATATCGATTATTGTTTATCGATTAGGAATAAAAAAGGGAAAATAATATAGGGTTTTCGCAATACAATGTTATGGTAGGTATATGGTGCGTAATAAAAAAACCGGCCAAGTGCGAGTCGGGCTCGCGCACAAAGGGTTCCGTAGCAGCAAATATAATAAACTTAACCAAAATTACAGTTAAATCAACCTATCTCAAAAACTATAAGAGATACTTTGATCAAACCAAAAATCGTTGAAAGAGTTAATTAGCATGCATCACCTCTATTTTTTTAGAATTTTATACCCCGTAGTTATAAAAATAGAGGGGGTGGGACATACTTTTTACGACTTTGAGAGCTGATATCTCAAAAAACCGTTCACTTTAAGAAAAATGTTTTTTAGAAAACTTTATATAATTTTAAAAGACCTTTCCATTGATACCCCACACGGGTATGTACATCGAAAAAAAAAATTTCATCCTCAGTTACATGTATGGGGGGGCCCCACCCCCAATTCTTTTTTTTACTATTTAGTGTCATATTTTGTAGCGGTTCATACAACACATATTCCCATCAAATTTCATCACTGTAGTACTTATAGTTTCCGAGTAAATCGGCTGTGACAGACGGACAGACGGACAGACGGACAGACGGACATGACGAAACTATAAGGGTTCCGTTTTTGCCATTTTGGCTACGGAACCGTAAAAAGGAATCACTAAATAAAAGTTAAATATCCCTAGCATACTTCTGATATATTTTATTATTATCAAGATTCTGAAAACCGTTAAAAAATTTTTTTGTCCAGCGGTTCTTATTAATGGTGATTAATAAATTTTAAAGATACTTAATACATTATTTACCAAATGAAAAAGTGAATAGAAAACTAAAAAAAACGGCTTAAAAAATAAAATGACAGTATTTAATAAATTGTTTTATAACCAAAGAAGCACACTTAGGAACACAAAATACCTACTTAAGAATGAAAAAAAAAATTGCAAAGATAATTATAAATAGAATATAGTATAGGATCCCGCTATACAACGACCTTCACCGAGATGCTTATTTGATGAGACGTATTTTTTATGTTATTAAATATGCCAATAAATATATCCTATATGGGTTGCCTAACAAATTTCAGTCCAGAGTATTTTTAATTAATAATTAAAAAATTTTTTTTTTTTAAACATTGCACCGGTGTGATTATTTAATAAATTTGATACCAATCGAAAGTTTGAAGCCCATAGAATATGCAAACGTTAGGTTGCCTATTTTTATCCGGTCACAACCACGGGTTGCCAGGTGTAAACAGGTAAATCCATACAAGCATTTTGCAACGTTCTGATTATTGAATCAATTTTAGATAAAATGAAAGATTATTTCATAAGGAACACGGTGGTATAGAGTTGCCTGCGAAAAATCAGTCCCGAATTACGGTTGTCGAATTTTAAATAATAAAATATCGCTGCAAGTGAATGTGTGTGAGAGAGAGGTCCCAGACCAACCATCCCATGCGGTAGAAAAGGCAGCGCAGCGTAGCAGCTGTTTAAAGCCGCCCATTTAAAGAAGGAGAGTGCGCATGCTATTTGTGCTTGGAAATGAAAAGGATAGCGATAGACTCGTATATGCTATACATTATTTTGGAGTAGTTTGTCGCTATAGATACAAGTGAAAAAACGTGCTGCTATTTATTGTTGGAAAAAATGGCCAAAAAGTGTTTTTTATGTGATTCGGATGACGGAATAATTGATTTTGATGATGAAACTTTTGAAAACTGTGCATTAAAGTTAGCTTTCGTAAGAAAAAAAATTTTAAATACAGTTTTATTGAGCTACCCAGTGCGTCACTCCAATTTGTAGGTTATCATACCACGTGCTACAAAAAAGTGACTGTTTTGAATAAAAAATATAACGAAGAATTTCTTAAATTTATCGCTGAATATACAGTAAGTACATAATAATTGAATCTTAAAAATTATCTAAGCTAATACATTTTCTATATTTTTGTCATGTTGAAGTAATTGGTAGTAAAACTCACTTATGGTTTTTACCCGACTACGGCAAAGCAAAAGGAGGGTTATGATTTTGACAGGCTATGTATGTATGTATGTATGTATGTATGTATGTTCATCTGTTTCCACGTAACTTCTTAACTACTTATCAGAATTCGACAAATGACATATCATTATAAGCGTCTTGATCGTCCGCTGGTTATAGGCTATATGAAGTTTCACAAAATCTAATGTGGCGCCCTCTAGCGGACAAAACATACAGAGTAAAAAAATAAAGTTATGATCAATATGCCGTGTTTGGTATCATTTGAAAGCGCTTGACTTGTACATTTTGAATATATATATATATTACTAGCACTTGGACACCAAAATAGTACAAATAAAATAAAAGTAAAAAAACTAAAACCCAACTACGACAAAAAACGTCGCTGAAAAAAGTATAAAACAAGCCTTCGTTGTCAATTTATGCAATATTCACTATGTAGAGATAAAATTTCATGTTTGGAAAGGCGTAGTCACACATTCACTCGCAGCGATATTTTATTATTTAAAATTCGACAACCGTAATTCGGGACTGATTTTTCGCAGGCAACCCTATACCACCGTGTTCCTTATGAAATAATCTTTCATTTTATCTAAAATTGATTCAATAATCAGAACGTTGCAAAATGCTAGTATGGATTTACCTGTTTACACCTGGCAACCCGTGGTTGTGACCGGATAAAAATAGGCAACCTAACGTTTGCATATTCTATGGGCTTCAAACTTTCGATTGGTATCAAATTTATTAAATAATCACACCGGTGCAATGTTTAAAAAAAATAAATTTTTAATTATTAATTAAAAATACTCTGGACTGAAATTTGTTAGGCAACCCATATAGGATATATTTATTGGCATATTTAATAACATAAAAAATACGTCTCATCAAATAAGCATCTCGGTGAAGGTCGTTGTATAGCGGGATCTTAGACTAATAAAAAGTAAGAAAATAATAACTAAGTAAGTAGGTACTGACTGATCACGAAAGTTGTTGGTAAATAAAAGATGAAGCAAAGAAGGTAAGTACTGTAATACTTAGGTAGTTGTGTCCTTGCTTGATATAAAAAATATCATCTATACATCTATACATATAATAAAAATGTAAAAAAGCTGTGTCTGTACATTGAAGATATTTATCTCAAAATAACTTAGGACGACTAAAAAACAGTAACAGAACATGAATCAATGATTTTTAAAAATTTTGTCTGTCTGTTTGTCTGTTTGTCTGTTTGTCTGTTTATCTGTTTGTCTGTTTGTCTGTTTGTTCGCGCTAATCTCGGAAACTACTGAACCGATTCGAATGAAACTTTTTTTATTGTATAGCTGTAATATCAGGGCAACTTATAGGATATATTATATTTTGAAGACCAGGCTCCTTGATGTAGAACCACAACAGCCCAGCTAAACTATAAGAGGTAGGTCAATGGCACTTAAACAAAAGTTGTTCAGATTGATGAGCATTTTATGATGCCATGAAAAAAATCAAAGATCATGGAACATCTGGTTTGGAACTCTAAGAGCCCAGCTCCACTATAACAAATATAGAATGAAATAGAATGTAAAATTGTCAAATGTGATGAGCATTTTTGGATGAGATCCTATAAGGAAGGATATTCCGAACTTAAACCCCTAATGGAGCGAAAAGGGGGTTCCAAGTTTGTTCATGGGACTACGTGATTCCTTGGCCCAATCTACTCCAATTTTTGCATACACATTCTTTGACAGAATTGACGGATAAAATATTAGATTCAAACTTTCATAGAATACTTACATCCCCTAATGGAATAAAAATAATTTGGGGGTTACTTTCATTAGAAGTTGATATAAATTTTTTTAAAATATTAAATGGGTTTACACTTGACCTCATCTCACCTGATGGAGAGTGACAATGAAGTCTCAGATGTAGCGTGCTTTCCCAGAAGAAGCCTATTCACTCTCGACTTAAAGATACCCAAATTGTAGCTCTCTGGAAATACAAAAGCCGGCAAGTTGTTCCATTCCTTAGCAATTCGTATAAAATATCAATGAGCCGCCTTAAAAATCTATTAACCTATAAACGAACATTTATAATAAATCATCTTTAAGTCAAGAGTCATAAAGTTCACGCAAACGAAGTTGCGGGCGGCCACTAGTTGATTAATAATTACCGATATTTACCAATCATTATTCAATTTCTTACATGTCTGTTTAAAGTAAAGTTACCGATGAAAACGTCCAACATGGCCAGACAAGACGGGATTTAAAAAGAAAAAAATAATTAAAAAAACAAGTTAAATCGATGATTAAAAACAGATTTTCGCCAATCACTAATCGATTACGCATCCTCATCTCCAACTAAGACTTTCATAGTAATATTTACTCACGAAATCGCCCAAAATGGGCAGACAAGACAAGATTTACAAAAAGAAAGTAGGCGTCTTATAATGTAGAATCTCGCGTTTGCCCGCTCAGTGCGTTCAAGGTTGCTGGCCGCATCGCGCGCGAAAAGAAAAAGCCTTGACATTTTAAAAAATAAAATAAAAAAACATCAAATGTCAAGATGGCGGTGAAAAAATCAACGTATTTAATTTTATTAATAGTTTTTTGTTCAAAAGTTGAGAGTGCTAGTATTTTAGAGCGGTCTTATGAATATTTTATGAACTTGGGGAAGAGTTGGGCGCCCAGTTTCATGTCGTTTGTGGACTGTATTTCTGAAAATGAGCCGTTAGTTGTGCGAAGGAAAAGGCGGGAAAACTACTTGACAGCTGGGATGAAGAGGTCAACAAACAAAGAAGAAGTTGGCAAGGTAAGTTTTCTTTTTTTTTCGATGTGGCTTGCGTGTCTTTGGCACGTTAATTCTGCCAATGTCAAGAGATTCTAGAGACATGCTATTGTGAAAATGACAATAATTCTTTGAATAACTTGAGAAATAAATCGTTTTAATCGAAAATTTTCTATAAAAAATTAACACATAGACAACACAGCAAAATAGAAGGTTTTTTTTTATAATTTGTAACTTTGTGGTTATAATGCAACCTATCTTTTAATAAGGCTTCTCTCGTATCTATGATTGTTACCATAATTCATTCTGCCAATGTCGAGTAATTAAAGTTGACCTTGATGTAGCGGTAGTTAACGTGGTGCGCCCAATTTAGATGGATCGATTCTCGGTCAAGTAAATAAAATTCATAAATTATAATAAACAAGTGTCACCATATTAATTGAGAAAAAGGAAAATAAAAATCAGCTGTTCCATTAAAAAATATTCACTATCAAAAATGTATGGTAGTGACCCTGCCTCGTTAAAGTTCATGGGTTCGATTCCATGATTCGTGTGATAAACACTTATTTTTTTCGGGTGTATACTCCAAACTGGAATTCAAGACCAAAAAATCTACGACAGATACGTCGCTGTCAAATCTGTTAATGTCACTTATGTCATTTTCAAGTGACGTTTTCAGGTTTCGCCAACCTTTTTGGCAATATTTTTCTAATTATGCAGACTAAACTGTCAAGTTTCCATACATTGTTAAAATGTTGTAGGTAGATAACAAATGTTATTAACACCTGAAGTGTTACAAGCGCAATACCATCTTTGAAAACTAAAATTATGGATGGTTAAGTTTTTATGAAAGTGTCTTGTATTTAAATGAAAAAAAGTTAATAATTTTTTTTTTAATTATAGAATCACAATCTATTCTATACATATAATAAATGTACCTCAAACAATGGAAAATAAATTAAAATGTTGTAATTAAAAATGTAGAAAAGCTGTGTCTGTACATTGAAGATATTTATCTCAAAATAACTTAGGACGACTAAAAAACAGTAACAGAACATGAATCAATGATTTTTAAAATTTTTGTCTGTCTGTTTGTCTGTTTATCTGTTTGTCTGTTTGTTCGCGCTAATCTCAGAAACTACTGAACCAATTCGAATGAAACTTTTTTTATTGCATAGCTGTAATATCAGGGCAACTTATAGGGTATATTACATTTTGAAGACCAGGCTCCTTGATGTAGAACCACAACAGCCCAGCTAAACTATAAGAGGTAGGTCAATGGCACTTAAGCAAAAGTTGTTCAGATTGATGAGCATTTTATGATGCCATGAAAAAAATCAAAGATCATGGAACATCTGGTTTGGAACTCTAAGAGCCCAGCTCCACTATAACAAATATGGTATGAAATGGAATGGAAAAGTGACAAATGTGATGAGCATTTTTGGATGAGATCCTATAAGGAAGGATATTCCGAACTTAAACCCCTAATGGAGCGAAAAGGGGGTTCCAAGTTTGTTCATGGGACTACGTGATTCCTTGGCCCAATCTACTCCAACTTTTGCATACACATTCTTTGACAGAATTGATGGATAAAATATACGATTCAAACTTTGATAGAATACTTACATCCCCCAATGGAATAAGAAATAATTTGGGGGTTACTTTCATTAGAAGTTGATATCATTTTTTTTAATGGGTTTGCACTTGACCTAATCTCACCTGATGGAGAGTGACAATGAGGTCTAAGATGTAGCGTGCTTTCCAGAAGAAGCCTATTTACTCTCGACTTAAAGAAACCCAAATTGTAGCTCTCTGGAAATACAGAAGCCGGCAAGTTGTTCCATTCCTTAGCAGTTCGTATAAAATATCAATAAACCGCCTGAAAAATCTATTAACCTATAAACGAACATTTATAATAAGTAATATTTTTTTTATATCTATTTAAATAATCATCTTTAAGTCAAGAGTCATAAAGTTCACGCAAACGAAGTTGCGGGCGGCCACTAGTTACCAATAAATAAATTACATCAGCGAGTGTTTTTAGAAAAAAGGGGTATACTATGGTACGATAATTTAATTGCAGTAGCAACATTGCAGTAGATTTTTTGGTCTTGAATTCCAGTTTTGGGTATAATATATGTACTTATGTATTTGTGTTTTGTTAATATCTGTAAAAGTAAGGAAACAGGTCAATGTATGAGATGTTGTGTGTGAATTACGGTTATTATCTTTCAATCTAACATATCATATTGTTAATCTTCCTTTCCATCTATATCATAACGATATATCCTTTCTAGTACTTTCTATCGCCAATGTACATTATACATAATCAATAATACACAAATTGAAGCTACTGCGTACTTTCGATTTCTTTTAAAAGTGATCGTAGCTTGGTATGTGTGGGCTGGATGAGAGTGGCCGAAAATCGGGAGCGGTGGCCGTGCATTAGGGGGAGACCTATGTCCAGCAGTGGACGATGTGTGGTTGCTGATGATGAGGATCGTAGCTTAGCCTGGATCCGCCGCCCATGGTATCTGAGAATATTTTGTTTATTTATTTGAAAACTAACAGCCATTTACAAACATTATCTGTTTACAAACAGTAACTGTGGGAGAGAGCCACGCTTTGGCATGACTGGGCAGACTCGACCGGAGTGATACCACTGCCTCACAGAAAACCGACGTGAAGCAGCCCTTGTGTTGTGTTTTCGCCGAGGTGAGTGAGGGTAGAGGCCCAGACGGGGGGGGAAGGGGATGAAAAGTTGGCAGCGCACTTGTAACTCAATTGGTGTTGCATATAGTGACCATGGGCGGGCGGCAATTGCTTACCATCAGGTGATCCGCCTGCTCGTCTTCTACCTATC
>JABMDO010000766.1:0-23910 GCA_014851415.1 Cnaphalocrocis medinalis | reverse complement strand
TTTCTATAGGATCTGTCATAACTTCCCAAGTTGAATCCCAAGAAGAATTTGCTACACATCACCGTAAAATTTAAAGATAAAACGTATATTCACCCTCCTGAAAATATACAACCGACATAATAATCCCCTTTATAAGTTTTTAAGATGCTAAAAATATAACATGCTTTTAGGCATGTTATATTTTTATGGTCCTTATCATTTTACGGTATCCAGGGTCGGTGGTGTCCGAGGCCGTGCTGGCGAGCCTCTCGTCTTCGAGGGTGGGCAGCGAACAAGGCTACGTGCCCGTTATCGCAGCCCACCCCACAACGGACGTTGCAGGAACTGCCCCGGAGGGGTTTAGTGGGTATGCCCCGGGTGCTCCCCAGGGGAGAGCCCCACACTACCCGGTCGTCTCCCAGCGGCCGGGTGTGCATAAGGCGGCGCCGACCACCGGCGCCGACGTCGGCTCCTTCTGAGTCGGCGGCATTCCCCTCCGGGTCAACAAAAAAAAAAAAAAAAAAAAAAAAAAAAAGGGTAGTAGGTTAGGTTAGGTTAGGTTAGGTTAGGTTAGGTATGGTTAGGTTAGGTTAGGTTAGGTTAGGTTAGGGTTAGGTTAGGTTAGGTTGGGGTGCGGGGGTCGGATGCCTTCACGTGTGTCTGTCTATTATCATGGGGCTTGTTGCGTCTGACCCGTTGGGCGCAAACGGCCTTGTCATAGTAGAGGGAACGGCGCATCCTGGACAATGGGAAGCAATTCTCCGCGGGGGGGTGGGTAGGGGACATTGGTTTCTATTGACCGAATCCGACACATTTCCATACCGTAAACCTGCGTTAGTGCGGGCGCGGGGGTCCCTAGGGGACCGCGAGGAAGGAAAACCTCTATAAAAAATGACAAGGTGGAGGGCCGATTCGTCGGCATGAACATACCGTATCCCTGCTTTAGTGCGGGGTCGGGGGTCCTTTGCCGGGACTGAGAGGAAGGAAAACCTCTGTAAAAAATGACAAGGTGGGGGGCCGATTCGTCGGCATGAACATACCGTATCCCTGCTTTAGTGCTGGGGTCGGGGGGTCCTTTGCCGGGACTGAGAGGAAGGAAAACCTCTGTAAAAAATGACAAGGTGGAGCGCTGACTCGTCAGCATGAACATACCGCAACCCTCCGGGGTCGGGGGTCCTTTGCCGGGACTGCGAGGAAGAAAGCCTCTATAAAAAAATTACCCCGAACTGAGGTCTAGCGTGCCGAGGTGTAGGGTTAGCATACGAAGCGCTTGCGGGGCTCCACCGCTAAGGAGCAAAACCAATGATGGAAAAACCAGTGGAAAAGAATCCCCGGGAGGGTCCCAGCTCAGCTGGGGAATCCCTCACGTCGGCCCATTCCGACGTCTGCCCCACGTTATACGGGGGGGGCAAACACTGCTTAATTACATCTGACCCATGCAAACGCACAACTGACTCCGAGATTGCCTCCGATGTGGCAGTGCCCGAGAAGGGCGGAGATGAGAACCCCAGCCGCGAAGACCAGCCTGCACAGGCTGAAGCCGCCGCTGATGAACCACTGGACTTGACACCCACCAGCAGCATCCATGTTGCAGAGGTATATATTCCCGAGATGACGCCTGAAAGGGAAATTGAGCCTGCCGAGACCTCAAGCGCACCGCAGCATTTGCGCTTGCATCATTATCTTGATATTAACAAGAGGATTAGCCGTCGTCGCAAAGCCACGGATAGCGATGATGACACCACGGACGCAGACCTGATCTCTGTTCCCAGGAAGATCCCGACCGCGCGGCGTGGTAAGATGACCAATCCTGGCAACGCAGGAGGATCAAGAAGATGGGCTCTTGACTTTGAGCAGATGGAGAAGGACGCGCAAGAAGCCGAAGAGCTCTGCGAAGAGACGGCCAAATATATGGCTGCGGCTGCCGCCGACCCCGCTTGTGCGGACTTCGACAACCTACCCGTCGATGACGTACGAGCCTGGGCTGGCAAGAAGGTAGCCAAGATCTATCACGTGGCCGCCACATCTGGCCACCTAAAGGGTGGATATGTACGGGATTTGAAGCAGTCTGCTCAGATCCTTACAGATATCATCGACAGCCTGGCGCGGCGCTCGCGAACACAAGATGCGCGCCGATACATGTCGGAAATCAACCGTTTGCGTGACGAGATAGAAGATCTCCGAGCCGAGCTGCGAGAGAAGACCACGCCGCCACCGCGACGCAGTTCTCCACCTCGCCGCACCACACCATCGCGACAGAGTCCGCCGCCGCAATTCAGTCCTCCACGTGTTCGGAGACCAACGCCGCAGCAGGACAACGAGACAGGGGCCGCAATACGGGCCATCAAAGAATATCTGCAAGAGGAGCTGGAGCCTATTCTACTTGGAAAAGTAGGCCGAATGGTGGACGCAAAATTAGCCGGAATCAAGGCTCGGCTTCCGCCCGAACCGATACTCCGTCCGCCCCTGCGTGCTGACAGAAGGAACGCGACACCTGTTATCGCGACAAGGGACACTACACCTGCCCCTACACGTGCGATTAGGGAGACGACGCCAATGCCGAGGCGCCAACCTTCGGCGCCTTCGGCATTCGACCCGGAGGACCCCTCGGAAATGGAGGTGGTCCCAACTGACCAAGAAGAGGGACCCTGGACGAAAGTTCAGAGCAAGAAGAAGAAGAACAAGAATAAAAAGAAGAAGACGGCGATACCATCTCAGCCCAACACTTCGGCTGCAGCATCGAAACCGCCAGTCCACACCAAGAAGACGTATGCAGCGGCTGCCGCTTCTGAAGGAGCCCCTACGAAGCAGACGACTAGACTCCTTCCTAAGAAGAAGAAGATAAAGACGAGAGTACCCCGCACGGAAGCCGTCGTCATTACGATGGCCCCTGAAGTACTGGAGCAGGGGCTAACTTACGATAAGATGATGGTCCGGGCCCGCGAAATGGTGAAGCCTGGACCTATGGGCCTTATAGGCAAAATGAAGATCCGGAGGGCAGCGACGGGTGGAAGACTAATTGAGATTTTCCGGCCCAGACCGTGTCCAGCAAGCCGACCTTCTGGCTGATAAGCTTAAAGAAGCTTTAGAGAATGCAGCTAAAGTGGAGCGCCCCACCAAACGGGCTGCGTTCCGTATAAGCGGTCTAGACGACTCGATAACCATCGAGGAAGTGGTGGAAGCGATTGCAGATAAAACTAAATGTAATCGCAGCCAAATTAGAGTATCGCTGATCCAGATCGGGCCTGGAGGACTGGGCTCGACTGTAGCAATATGCCCAGTGAAGGTGGCGAAAACCATATGCCAAGAGGGACGACTCACCGTTGGATGGAGCAGTGCCAGAACAACACCTCTGGACCCGCGGCCGATGCGCTGTTTCAAGTGCATGGCTGTGGGCCACACTCGCCAGCGATGCCCGTCATTTGAGGACAGATCCAAGTTGTGCTTCCGTTGCGGCTTGGAGGGACACACAGCGGATGATTGTAGAGATGACCCCAAGTGTCATATTTGCTCGTCTTTGAAGTTGCCCGAGACAGCCCATGTGATGGGCAGTTCGAAGTGCAAGCCACCACCAGAAGGCCCGCGAGGTCCCTATTGGGACAAGGCAGCCTACAAAGCAGCGCCGCGGATGCCGATGCAGACGGAGAGCGATGTCGCCGCCGCGGCATCGCTTTCAGTGTGAGCCGCGGTGACGGGCCGGGGGGCTCGGAGCCGCAACCACCAGCCACACACGTCTGGGGGGCGTCATTTGTGCTAGGGCGCCCCTCTTAGCGTAGAGCCCAGAAATGGGCTTCAGCGGCAGCGAGGTTCGACGTGCACATGCTTCCAGCGGTTACCATATCGGCCTCGCAACTGGCCTGAAAGAAGGACCCAGATGAAGATAAGGGAACAAGACTGGCACCACGGGGATTTTTAGTGGGTATGCTCTGGGCACCATTCCCAGAGAGAGCCCCACATACTCCTTGCAGTCCCCCGGCTGTAAGGAGATGCAATAAGGTTGGTCGGCGCGCAAGACCGTGTGTCGGTCGTGCGTCGGCTGCATTTTTCCCGAGGTGAGCCTTAAAAAAAAAAAAAAAAAAAGGTTAGGTTCGGTTAGTGGTGAGGTTAGGTTAGGTTAGGTTTAGGTTAGGTTATGGTTAGGTTAGGTTTAGTAGGTTAGGTGAAGGTTATGGTTAGGTTAGGTTAGGTTAGGTTCGGTTAGGTTACGTTTAGTTAGGTTAGGTTAGGTTAGTTAAGGTTTAGGTTAGGTTAGGTTAGTTAGGTTAGGTTAGGTTAGGTTAGCGTTAGGTTAGGTTAGGTTAGGTTAGGTTAGGTTAGGTTAGGTTAGGTTAGTGGTTAGGTTAGGTTAGGTTAGGTTAGGTTAGGTTAGGTTAGGTTAGGTTAGGTTAGGTAGGTAGGTTAAGGTTAGGTTAGGTTTAGGTTAGGTTAGGTTAGGTTAGGTTAGGTTAGGTTAGGTTTAGGTTAGGTTAGGTTAGGTTAGTGTTAGGTATAGGTAGGTTTAGGTTAGGTTAGGTTAGGTTAGGTTAGGTTGGTTAGGTTAGGTTAGGTTAGGTTGAGGTCGGTTAGGTTAGGTTAGGTTAGGTTAGGGTTAGGTTAGGTAGGTTAGGTTAGGTTAGGTTAGGTTTAGTTAGTTAGGTTAGTTGGTTAGGTAGGTTAGGTTTAGAGGTAGTAGGTTAGGTTAGGTAGGAGGTTAGGTTAGGTAGGTAGGTTAGGTTAGGTTAGGTTAGGTTAGGTAGGTTAGGTTAGGTTAGGTTAGGTAGGTTTAGGTAGGTTAGGTTAGGTGAGGGTTAGGTTAGGTTTTTTTTGTTTTTTTTTTTTTTTGTCATGTTGTTGTATAGATGGAAGGACTGTGCCTATGTGTCGCATTTGATACGACAGCACTTACGGACGATGGTGAGGGGAGCATGAAAGTCTAAGTCGCAGAGGGCGCAAGATGAACTTGCAATATTTCGAAGTGGGAAAGGGAAAGAAGAGAGAAAAATTTAAAGGAAAAGGAAGGGAAATGGGAGTACAAGTGGGGCGTGACGAGTGGAATTCACGTCCCGTAATCAGTAAGGTCGCTGATTCGACCGATCATTGCCTTTATACGAGGGCACTGAGTCCGATTTGTGGCCTGATGTTTAAGGTCACATTTGGTGCCGGTGGTGGTGCAATATTTAGTGCAGTTGTAGCACTTGCGCTTGTCGGGGTTATTTTTGTGTGGGCACTCACTTGCGTGATGTCCCTCACTGGCGCAATAAGCACATGGCTTAACTTCGGAGGTGCACTTTGCCTTGGTGTGTCCGTATTGAAGGCATTGGTAGCACTGCACGAAGCGCGAGAAGTCTTCCACATGGACACGGTTGTGGTCGACGTTGACTTTCCCGGCTCCGAGCAGTTTGCGGCGAGTTTCCGGGTTCACCTCAATGACCGCATTATATAAGTTGGGGTTTCTGTTGGATGTGAGAAAGCAAAGACGCAGGCCCTCGACTGAATTCTGGCACTTTAGGGTTTCTACAAGTTCGTCCCGAGGAACGTCCTTGCAGATTCCCTTCAGAATCAGGAGGGGCGGGCGGCGCTTCGCCTTCTCAGCATCAAACCCTTGAGCCGATTTAGTGCGAGAGATCACTTCCTCGCACTGAGTTGGAGTATCGAACTCAATACGCAATTTCCCGTTAGAGACAGGCTGTATTTTGGCGGGCGCGTACTTTTCCTTTCGGAAAGAAACAACTTTTTTCCATTCGGAAACAATTTCTTGGGGCTTTTTGGACGGATCTTTAGCCGTAACAATGATGGCCGGTTTGGTGATTTTCGGCGGGGGGGATGATGTCGACTTGGAAGCGACGGCGGCATAAGTGGCTGTGGGGGCGGCGAGAGACACAGGGGGGGACGCACGAAGCTCCTCCCTTAAAAGCTGCATCTCCTCGCGCACAACACCCGCGATGATGCCACGGACGTCCTGGCCAACTGCCTCGGTCCCTGCAGTAGTAGCCGCAGGTCTGTCTACGACAGCCGGAGCCACAGACCTCCTCTCGTTGCGCTGCAAATCTTCAAATCCAACTAAATTGTTGATGAAGTGCTCCATGGCTTCGTGTATGACGTCATGGCTTTTGATGATAAGGGCCCTCATGTCCCTCGTCAAACTCTTGCCATGAGTCACAGCCTCATGTATGGTGCGATTCGCCCCGGTTACCACATAGAAGAGCGACATGAAGTCGACTGCCTCACTATGGTGGACCGTAAGCACAGGCGTTGGCTTATCACACTGAGTTCTGCGCTGGGATTGAGAAGGCGCCGCTGGGATGTCGGCCACAGGTACGGCGGCAACAACAGCGGGCGAAGTCGGTTTGCTCGCACCGACCGTCGCCGTAACATCACCCGTAGCATTAGCGGCAGCCTCCTTCTCCCTCTGCAGAAAACGGTCATGATAATCCATGATTTTAGACATGGGCATAATGGCTTCTAACTCCCTTTCCAAATCATCGCCGGAGTAGTAAAATGTGTCCTCGTCGTACATGTCATCGGGGTCACACTCATACCCCGGCTCAAAATCTGGCCTGGGAGAAGAAGTTGGGGGGCGTGTATTGGGGGGCGGGGAGCCCTTCTTGGACTTATTCTTCTTGGGCGGCATGTTTTACCACCACAAGATGAAAGGTAAGTCAGAAAAGACCTAACATATAAGTCAAAACACTAGTATAGGGGATATATAAGGAGTATATAAGACGAAAAACACTTTATATACACTAAAATGAACTAACTGAGACTAAAAACTAAAATCTAAACAATACTAAAAATCAAAAATTTCAATGTACTAAAAATATATATATGTATGAAAATTCCAAAAATTCAAAATGTCAAAAACGGTTTTGAGACAGCACTAATATATAACAGAAGTCAAAACAGTAATATCTACAGAAACAGAGAAGTCGATTTTCAAGTTACGTAATTCTCCATAGTAAAATTCCCTACAAAACGCACCTAAGGTGCCGAATTTTTACTATGGAGAATTTTCCGCAAATCTTCAAAGTCGAGTCTGGGTGTCAAATATTATCGGATGGGGGTGAAAGTGGTGTCAGCGTGAAGCTGGAAGACTAAACTATATTTCACTAAAAGACACTGTATTTTTATTTTGAATAGAAGTATTTTATTTTGTATTTGAAACTTAGGATAATTTATGAAATTTGTATGGGGCCGGAACGAAAAATTTTCTAAGTCCAAAAATTAATTTCTGGAAAACTATTGTAGATAGATCCTTCGGGCGGGTTTCGGGGTTTTGGTGTAAAGCTGTGGGTTCCCTCTCCTCTCCCTGCCCTGCAGCCAGCAGGGTGCGGGTTTGTTGAGAGGGGCCTGCAGTCACCCCTGACGGAGTGCTGGCGTTGCAATCCAGCAGCGTCGGCATTTCCGGAAGGGGCGGTGTTGGGCCATGGGAGTGGCCCAGGGCCCTGTTACAGGGCCGTTGAGTGTTAGAGGCCGTGCTGGCGAGCCTCTTGCCCTTCGAGGGTGGTCGCGCACAAGGCTTTCGTGCCAGTTAATCGCTGGCCACCTCACAACGGGCTTGCAGGAACTGCCCCGGAGGGGTTTAGTGGGTATGCCCCCTGGGCTGCTCCCCAGGGGAGAGCCCACACTACCCGGTCGTCTCCCAGCGGCCGGGTGTGCATAAGGCGGCGCCGACCACCGGCGCCGACGTCGGTCCTTCTGAGTCGGCGGCATTCCCCTCGGGTGAACAAAAAAAAAAAAAAAAAAAAAAAAAACTCACTTTTTTGGGTTAGGTTAGGTTTGCATCTAACCTAACCTAACTTCTTAGAAAATTTCGAGAATTTTATCAAACCTAACCCAAGTTAACCTCACTTTTTGGGTTAGGTTAGGTTTGCATCTAACCTAACCTAACTTCTTAGAAAATTTCGAGAATTTTATCAAACCTAACCCAAGTTAACCTCACTTTTTGGGTTAGGTTAGGTTTGCATCTAACCTAACCTAACTTCTTAGAAAATTTCGAGAATTTTATCAAACCTAACCCAAGTTAACCTCACTTTTTGGGTTAGGTTAGGTTAGGTTAGGTTAGGTTAGGTTAGGTTAGGTTAGGTTAGGTTTGCATCTAACCTAACCTAACTTCTTAGAAAATTTCGAGAATTTTATCAAACCTAACCCAAGTTAACCTCACTTTTTTGGGTTAGGTTAGGTTAGGTTAGGTTAGGTTAGGTTAGGTTAGGTTTGCATCTAACCTAACCTAACTTCTTAGAAAATTTCGAGAATTTTATCAAACCTAACCCAAGTTAACCTCACTTTTTGGGTTAGGTTAGGTTTGCATCTAACCTAACCTAACTTCTTAGAAAATTTCGAGAATTTTATCAAACCTAACCCAAGTTAACCTCACTTTTTGGGTTAGGTTAGGTTTGCATCTAACCTAACCTAACTTCTTAGAAAATTTCGAGAATTTTATCAAACCTAACCCAAGTTAACCTCACTTTTTGGGTTAGGTTAGGTTAGGTTAGGTTAGGTTAGGTTAGGTTAGGTTAGGTTAGGTTAGGTTAGGTTTGCATCTAACCTAACCTAACTTCTTAGAAAATTTCGAGAATTTTATCAAACCTAACCCAAGTTAACCTCACTTTTTGGGTTAGGTTAGGTTAGGTTAGGTTAGGTTAGGTTAGGTTAGGTTAGGTTTCGGGAGAGATCTTGCCTCCCGGCTGTGGTTCGGGCCATGTTGGCTTCGGAGCCGGCCTTTACGGCCTTTGCCTCCTTTTGTGAGGAGGTCCTCTCACAAAAGGAGGAGAACGAACGCCTGCGTGAGCAGGACCCGCGCTCAAGTGCGCGGCGGAGGGCAAGGAGGGGGGGGAGACGCCGAACAGTTGCGCGGCATCTTCCCCAACTCCCGCGAGGAGGCCAGTCGGCAGCCGGTGCGGGGGCACCGGTGTCGGCATTGCACAGGCCTCCTCTGCAGCCCGGTAGGGACGGTTCGGTGCTCCCGGCCGCCCCTATCACTCCCCCCACACCATCGGGGGGGAGTAGTGTCGGGCCCGCGCTGTAAGCGGGCTCACGCCAGGGGAGGGACGCGAAGGGAGGCTTCTTAGCCAGATTCTCGTGTCCCCTCCCCACTCTGGCGTATGACGGGAGCACCCCTGGGGTTTTAGTCGGTAGGCCCCCGCGTGTCAGGCGGGGGAGAGTCCGACATAACCCGTCCGCCCCCCGGTGGACGGGTATGCGTAAGGCATTTCCCCAGGGAGACCAAAAAAAAAAAAAAAAAAAAAAAAAAAGGTTAGGTTAGGTTTCCGTGGCTGTTTTCGGGCTCAGCTATCGGACGCGTCCCCCGGGTGGCGGATAGGGGAACGCCCTCCAGATATGGAGGGTACCGGCTGCGGCCGGCGCGGACCAAAACCGACACACCGTAACCTCCTCATTGAGAGGAGGCCGGGGGCCCGCTCATTGAGAGTGGGTCGCGAGGAAGAAAACCTCTCTAAAAAATCACTGGCGTGCGGCGGCGGGAGTGTGACTTCTGCTGCCGAGTCGCTTTCAGCGACGTTGGTGTGGCTCGAAAGAGCCGCCCTCGCGCGGCGGGGAATCCAGTATGACTGGCCCCCGTCGGGCAACCTGCGCACACTCTCTGGCTTCGGTCATGTTTCGCGGGCAGTGATAGTGTGCGTAGGGGGCTTGCCTTAATTGGCCGGCCCGAGTGGAGACAACCACGCTAAAAAACCGGAAAGGACCGGCGTTGGGGCGCCCTTCGGGGCCTTGCACGGCGTCGGTCGCCCTTTGGGTGGTTGGGACGTAATCCAACCTATTAGTGGCCATCCCAGGGGATCTCCCGCCCCCCTGGTGTAGTAGGGTTACCGGGGTATCATGCCTCTGCCCCGGTGGACCACCCCTTGCAGTGCTACTCGTGGGAACTTTATGGAGATTGAAAATTTAAACCTAAAACCCAAAGACCCCCCAAAAACCCTTACGTGAAACTGGCTTGTTTAACGGAAACTGATATGGCATGCGATTCGGATGTTCGAACGGAGAAGAAGACGTCTGGTGACGTCGTCGATGTGGCGGTGGCTGGTTCATCCAGCGGAGTGATTTCGGGCAGTAAGTTCTTTACTGCCAGAGAACTAAACCTCTCGGACTCGGACTCGGACACCCTTCAAGGGTCGTCCGACTTAGAGTCAGTGACCAGCGGTCCCGACGTCTCGGGAGACCGCGCAAAGTTTTTGCGGCCGCGTAAGCGGCCTGCCTCTGCAAAGTCGGAAGAGTCGTCGGGTTCATGTAATTCGACAACGAGCAAGGCTAGCAGAGCTAAGCGAGGCAAAGGCCGTCCTGCGACCTCAGGCCAATACGTCGCTCTGGCTGAGGCCAAATCAAAGGCGGCCAAGGCAATCCGCGAAAAGGAGCAGGCGGACTTCGAGGCCGAGCTCTCTGAGAGCGAGAGAAGGACGAGGCAGGCTAGGGCTAAGTCTGGGTATGGGGTCGCCCATATCCTAGACTATTCAGATCTGCCCGTAGCCGACTTGGTTTCGACGGCGAAAACGGACGCCGAAGAAATCATTGCTGTCGCGATTAAGTCGCAGAACCTGAAAGGCACGTGCCAAAAGACGCTGAAGCACCGCGCCACGTCTTTCCTCGCCCTCTTGGACGAGATGTCAAAGCGCAACTCCACCGAGGAGACCATGGCGCTGCACGCCACGGTCAAGCGCCTGTCGGAGGAGTTGGTCGCTGTCCGCGAGGAGCTTGTGGCGCTCAGGGCCAGTCAGGCTGTCGCGGCTGTTTCCACCCCGGCGAAGAAACCGGCCAAGGCTCCGGCGTCTAAGGCGGCTGCTCCTGTCGAGGCCGACCTTTTGGCGCAATTTGAGGTGAGGATGGAGCACCTCCTCTCAAAGAAGCTGGAAGAAGAACGCTTCTATGTGCGGGCCCGTTTCGAGGGTATCCAGAGTAGGTTGCTCCCAGAAGTGCGCGTCCGTCCGCCCCTCGCGGCGGACAGGAAAAGAGCAGAGAAGGAGAAGGAAGCTAACCGCTCAGTCGCTCCGGAGGCTTCCATCCCTCCCCCTCCCCCACCGCCGCCCAAGACCAAAGGCAAGGGCAAAGGGGTGGGCAAGAAAACAAAGGCCCCGGAGGCAATTGCGTCCACCTCCAAGGCCCCCGTTTTCGACTCCCCCGACTAGCGATGGAGGAAGATCCCCTTCTCCCGTCAACCACTCCGGCCAACGAGGGCTGGAATAAGGTTGTCGGGAGAAAGAAGGCGCAGAAGGCGAAGAAGGCGGCCGAACAGTCGGCCACCCCAGCGTCGCAGCCCTCTTCTAAGAAGGGGAAGAAGAAGGCAGTGAAAACTGCAGTCCCGGCAGTGAAGCCCAACACCCGCGCTCCTGCCAGGAAGAGGAAACTGGCCTCCCCCAGAATAGCGGCCGTCGTCGTTTCACTGACGGACGACGCTGCCAAAGAGGGGGAGACCTATGATAGCGTCCTTAAAAAGGCGCGAAGTGTGTTGGGTGACGCAAAGGCGTTAGGGATAACGCCCAAAAAGTGTCGCGCCACGCTGACGGGGGCTCGTTTATTTGAGTTCCCCGCAGCCGAAGCTGCCCAGGCGGACACTTTTGCCGCGCGTTTGAGAGAGGCGGTGGGGGGCGTTGCGGTTGTCGCGCGCCCCGAGAAGTGCACCTCCTTGCAAGTGTCCGACCTGGACGACTCGGTCACAAAGGAGGAGGTGGCCTCTAAAGTGGCGGAGATCGGCGGTTGCTCGGTGGAGGCACTGAGGGTTGGTGAGATACGCACCGGCCGCGGGGGCGTTGGGACAGTTCGCCTCCAGTGCCCCATCGTAGCAGCCAAACGGGTCCTCAGCGCAGGAAGGATCTTGGTTGGCTTCAGCTCGGCGGCCGTTGTTGCTCTGGAGGACGGCCCGCTGCGCTGCTTCAAGTGTCTGGGCACTGGCCACGTCTCGGCCCGCTGCCCCTCTGCCGTAGTCCGTGCGGGACTCTGTTTCCGCTGCGGGGTCGAGGGTCACAAAGCGGCCGGCTGCAAGGCCGATCCCAATTGCGCCGTTTGTGCCGCGAGCGGCCGGCCATCCGGACATTTGATGCGGGGGAGGAACTGCAAGCCTCCCCCCAAGAAGGGCAAGCTGCCGGCGCCTTCCAAGGCCCCCGCTGCGAGTGTCGCTGCCGGTCCCTCGGCGGCGCGTGATGGTGCGATGTCCGAATGATGGATAGAGTCGGACATCGCACTATATTACAGGGCAACCTGAACAACTGCCGCTCGGCCCAGGACTTAATGTCCCAGGCCCTGGCCGAGTGGCAGATTGATTTGGGCATTATGGCGGAGCCATATTTCATCCCTCCCCACTGGCTTGGGGATGTGGATGAGAAAGTGGCTGTTCTGGTTCGGCCGTCGTCAGCTTCTTCCCCCCTTTCTCTTTTCGAAAGGGGGTCAGGCTATGTGGCAGCACTTTGGGGTCCCCTTGCCGTGGTGGGGGTTTACTTCTCCCCCAACCGGCCTTTTCGGGAATTTGAGGTCTTCCTTGCTTCCCTTACCGCGGTTTTGGGCCGGTTGGCACCGCGGCAGATCATCTTGGCGGGGGACCTCAATGCCAAGTCCGTAGAGTGGGGAAACCCCTCCTCTGATGTCCGCGGCGACGCAGTTCACGCGTGGTCGGTGTCGTGTGGTCTGTTGCTCCTAAACAGGGGCACAGACCACACTTGTGTGCGGCAAAACGGTGGGTCGATCGTGGATTTGACGTTTGCGACCCCCGCTTTGGCTGCCCTGGCAAGTGATTGGCGCGTGGACCCGGTGGAGACCCTGTCGGATCACAAGTACGTCAGGTTTGTGATCTCCAGCCGGGTGCCACAACAGGACGCCCAGAGGCGCCCGTCGCCCTTTAAGAGGTGGGCCCTATCGCGTCTCGATCGAGACATGGCCAAGGAGGCGGCACTCTGTCAGGAGTGGTTTTTCCCGCCTCGAGCCGACGTCTCGATCGACGAGGCTGCGACCCAACTCAGGGATTCGCTGACCGAGGTGTGTGATTTTTCCATGCCTCGGTCCCGCCGCCCCGACCCCAAGCACGCTGTGCACTGGTGGTCGGCGGAGATTGCCGATCTCCGAGCCGCCTGCATTGCGGCCCGATGGGCTTACACCCGCTGCAGGCGGCGGCGGCGCACGCTCCCGGAGGAGGAGGCCCGCCTCTACGAGGCATATAGGGCCGCTCGAGGTGAGCTTAAGCATGCCATAGGGCAGGCTAAGGACCGGTCTCGAGCAGAAATGCTCGAGAGTCTCAATCAGGATCCGTGGGGGAGACCGTATAAGGCGGCGCGTGCCCAACTGCGCCCCATTGGTCCCCCACTGACCGAGACTCTCGAACCGGTCCTCCTGCAGGAGGTGGTGCGGGTTCTGTTCCCGGCCCGCAGGCGGGATTTCCATCCCCCGCCAATGGCTCCGCCCCGAGGCTTGTCCCAGCCTCCCGAGGCCGATCCCCCTCCCTCCGTCACTACGGAGGAGTACGGGGCCGTCGAGCTCCGCCTCAGGGGCAAGAAGACCGCCCCCGGTCCTGACGGCGTGCCGGCGAAGGTCGTGGCGATCGCGGCCGACCGCATGGAGGTCAATTTCAGGGACCTCTTCGACCGGTGTTTCCGGGAGAGGAGGTTTCCTGGAATTTGGAAAGAAGGCCAGCTATGCCTCTTACAGAAGCCTGGGCGTCCGGCCGACTCCCCGTCGGCCTACCGGCCGATCATCCTGCTGGACGAGGTGGGGAAGATGTTCGAGAAGGTGGTGTCTTCCCGCCTCGTCTCGCACCTGCAGGATGTCGGTCCGGACTTGTCGGACGCCCAGTTCGGCTTCAGGGTCGGGGCGGTCTACTTATAGACGCCCTGACCCGCCTCCGCCGGACCATATCGGAGGCCGAGTGCGAGGGGGAAGGGTGTGTTGGCGATATCTTTGATATTAAAGAACGCCTTTAACACCCTTCCCCAGCTCGACGATAATAGCCGCGCCTCGCGTATTTCCGGGTCCCTGACTACTCAGGTACCTCATTAGCGGACTACCTGAGCGGCCGGAGGTCATCGTTTACGCCAATAGGAGAGGGCGAGGTGGTGCGCCACGTATGTCGAGGCCTGGAGTTCCACAGGGGTCGGTCTTAGGACCACTCCTGTGGAATATCGGCTTATGATTGGTTGCTCCGAGGTGTCCTTCCTCCCGGGCATGGGGTGATCATTGTATGCAGACGATACCCTCAGTCACACCGCCCGGGGGAAGGACCTTCGGGAGGCGGCCTATCCTGGCCTCTGCAGGGGGGCGACCTGTGTTAGTGGAGAGAATCAGGCGCCTGGGCCTTGAAGTGGCCTTGGAAAAAAACCGAGGCCATTTGGTTTGTCGGGTCGAGGTCTCGGCAGCTACGTGCGCCACCGGACGCGTCAATCGTCCTTGGGGGGGTGACAACCCCGGTGAAGGCCGAGATTAAATATCTCGGCCTAGTGTTAGACTCTCGGTGGCAGTTTGGCCCGCATTTTCGCGGGCTGTCACCGAGGCTCTTAAGGGCGGCGCAGAGCCTTTCTTGGCTCATGCCCAACCTCGGCGGGCCGGGCTCTAAATGCCGGAGGCTCTACTCCGGCATTTTGAAGAGCATGGCCCTGTACGGCGCGCCGATTTGGGCTGAGGCCCTTCCCGACGGGAGAACGTCCGTCTGCTCCGGGGGCCCCAACGGGCCATTGCACAGCGCGCAGTGCGGTCCTACCGTACGGTAGGCTTTTCTGCCGCCTGCGCGCTGGCCGGGAGTCCCCCGTGGGAGCTAGAGGCGGAAGTGCTGGCGGCCGTCTACGAGTGGACGGCCGCCAAGAAGGCTGCACGCGAGCCCTTCTGCGAAGTGGAACGCGAGGCGGTCCGCAAGGAGGCCCACGAGCGCCTGGTGGGGCTGTGGGCCTCGGACCTAGGCCGTGCGCAATATGGGCGTCGCACATTGGACGCGCTCGCCCCGGTGTTGGACCGGTGGCTGGAGCGGCCGCACGGCTCCCTTTCATTTAGGATGGTGCAGGTGATGACGGGCCACGGATGCTTTGGCTCATACCTGCACCGCATCCGAAGGGAGGGAGCCCCTCTCTGCCATGCGTGCGGCGCTGCTGAGGACACGGCGGAGCACACCGTCGTGCACTGCCCGTCCTGGAGCCAGCAGCGCCAGGCACTTAGGGCGAAGGTCGGCCCAGACCTGTCCCTGGCCGGCATAGTGTCGGCCATGCTAGCGGGACAGGAGGCCTGGAGAGCCTTCGCCACCTTCTCGGAGGAGGTCATGGCGGAGAAGGAGGCGGCGGAGCGCGCGCGGGAGGAAGATCCCTTCCGCCGACGCGCTCAGAAGAGCGAGGGGGGGTAGGAGACGCCGCCAATATGTGCGTCTCCCTCCTCTCCTTGGAGGTGGCCAGCCGGCGCATGGTACGGGGGTACCAGCGCCGGCATTGCACCGGTCACCTCCAGTGCTCGTTAGGGACGGCTTCTCACCCTCGGCTGTCCCTAACACCCCCCCCACACCATCCGGGGGGGATGGCGTCCAGCCCGCCGTGTAGGCGGGCGCCGCCCCGGGGAGGATCGCGAACAAGGCTTCGTGCCCGTTATCGCGATCGCTCCCCACTAAGGGCGATGAGAGTGGTGTCCAGGGGTTTTAGTCGGTAGGTCCACCCTGGCCGGCTCCTCGTTAGGAGGAGCCCCCGCCAGTGGAGAGTCCGACATAACCCGCCCGCCCCCCGGCCGGCGGGTATGCGTAACAGCATTTCCCCTGGGGCAACAAAAAAAAAAAAAAAAAAAAAAAAAAAAAAAGGTTAGGTTAGGTTGGGGGACTAAGGTGCATCGACCTCCCCGAGTGGCCTTTCCAGTAGTATTTTTGCCTCTGTGGTGGGGGCTGCTACTGGAAGGGCCCGGTGTCCCCCGGGCAACGGCGGGTGGTAATGCGTCCACATTGCCACCCGCCGGCTAACGGATGCACACATCCGGCGGACCGACCCCGACGCTGCGGACCGCGCTCAGCGCAAGCCGCTCCGGGGTCCTCGTTGTCGCGCCGAGGGCTGGAGGACCGTCCTGAGGACTTGCCGACCGTAGCGTAGTAGGGCTACGGCCTCCACGTGGTAGGTCGGCAGCCAGGACACCCTTGGTCCCGGCCTTTGGTGGTGGCCTTGTCAGGCCCCACCCCATGGTGTGGCACCACCCTTTGGGTATTGTCCCATACCCTTTTCGGGTGTGCGCCCCCCCCGCCTTTATGGTGGGGGCTTGTGATGGTTAGTCTTCGCTGCGTCACGCAGCCAGCGCGATGTGGCTTGGACTGGCCGCCCCCCGCTTTCCCCGTTCCGGCGTCCTGTCCCCGCAATCCAGCGGGGATGTTCGTTCGGGCGGGTTTCGGGGTTTTGGTGTAAAGCTGTGGGTTCCCTCTCCTCTCCCTGCCCTGCAGCCAGCAGGGTGCGGGTTTGTTGAGAGGGGCCTGCAGTCACCCCTGACGGAGTACTGGCGTTGCAATCCAGCAGCGTCGGCACTTCCGGAAGGGGCGAGAGTCGGGCCATGGGAGTGGCCCTAGGCCCTGATTGGCAGGGTCGGTGGAGTCCGAGGCCGTGCTGGCGAGCCTCTCGTCCTTCGAGGGTGGGCAGCGAACAAGGCTACGTGCCCGTTATCGCAGCCCGCCCCACAACGGGACGTTGCAGGAACTGCCCCGGAGGGGTTTAGTGGGTATGCCCCTGGGCGCTCCCCAGGGGAGAGCCCCACACTACCCGGTCGTCTCCCAGCGGCCGGGTGTGCATAAGGCGGCGCCGACCACCGGCGCCGACGTCGGCTCCTTCTGAGTCGGCGGCATTCCCCTCCGGGTCAACAAAAAAAAAAAAAAAAAAAAAAAAAAAGGTTAGGTTAGGTTAGGTAGGTTAGGTTTAGGTAGGTTAGGTTAGGTTAGGTTAGGTTAGGTTAGTTAGGTTAGGTTAGGTTAGGTAGGTTAGGTTAGGTTAGGTTAGGTTAGGTTAGGTTAGGTTAGTTTAGGTTAGGTTAGGTTAGGTAGGTTAGGTTCGGTTAGGTTAGGTTAGGTTAGGTTTAGTTAGGTTAGGTTAGGTTAGGTTAGGTTAGGTTAGGTTAGGTTAGGTTAGGTTTAGGTTAGGTTAGGTTAGGTTAGGTTAGGTTAGGTTAGGTTAGGTTAGGTTAGGTAGGTTAGGTTAGGTTAGGTTAGGTTAGGTTAGGTTAGGTTAGGTTAGGTTAGGTTAGGTTAGGTTAGGTTTAGGTTTAGGTTTAGGTTAGGTTAGGTTAGGTTAGGTTAGGTTAGGTTAGGTTAGGTTAGGTTAGGTTAGGTTAGGTTAGGTTAGGTTAGGTTAGGTTAGGTTAGGTTAGGTTAGGTTAGGTTAGGTTAGGTTAGGTTTAGGTTCAGGTTAGGTTAGGTAGTAGGTTAGGTTGGTTAGGTTAGGTTAGGTTAGGTTAGGTTAGGTTAGGTTAGGTTAGGTTATAGTTAGGTTAGGTTAGGTTAGGTTAGGTTAGGTTAGGTTAGGTTAGGTTAGGTTAGGTTAGGTAGTTTTTTTTTTTTTTTTTTTTTTTTTTTTTTTTTTTTTTTTTTTTTTTTTTCTATGGTTCCCCAGATATTAATTTCCGGGATATTGTGCAACTGAGATTTTGACGCATCTATTTTATATTTTAAGGCCAAAGGAAATGGAGTGTGGGAATTTTGAAAGGGGAACGGGATAAGGATGATTTTAGGATTTTAGAGGGGGGGATAGAAGATAGGAGGTTAGAATTCTTGGAAAATTTTTGGACTTTGATTTATCAGGGATATTTTAGGAAAAGGGGTTTTTGTCACTTAGACTTAGGAGAGTGTCTGGGTTGAGGGGGTTCTTATGAGGAATAGGGGGTCAATAGTTTCTGGGAGATCTTCATACACTGTGTTCGCGTCATATTTGGCTATTGCGTTTTTAATTAGGGGGCACCTTTCTCGATCTGTCGCCGAATGGTAGGTTTCAGACCCGGCAGCGTCTTCACAGTTTACGCAGAAAATGTGTTTTGGGTCTTCTTTGGGCTCGTCTTTCCAGGGACAATCTTTGTATGGGTGAGAATGGTCGGCGCAGTAGCTGCAAGGGTGCCTGGTCTCTCTACACTTCGGCTTGGTGTGGCCAAATTTCAGGCATGCAAAGCATTGCACAAAGCGAGTCTGATCTGCGGCATGGACTTTTCCATGTCCCAGATTCAGACGCCAGCCCTGTGCAATGATATGCTTCCTGATCTTCGGCTCAACTTCCAGCACGGCATTGTAGAGCCCTTCTTTCCTGTTTGCCGTCAGGTAGCATAGACGGAACCCGCTAACTGGGTTTTGTCCTTCTAGGGCCCTGACGAGATCCTTTTCAGGTATTTCGTCTGGTATGCCCTTCAGGATGATTAGGGGCAGCTTCCGTCTTGCCGGAGTCGCCACGAATTCGGGGATTTTGTTGGTGCACTTTATGGTTTTATTAACCATTTCAGGAGACTTAAATTCCACCTTGAACCGGTTTTGCTCAAGGGGGATCACTCTCTCTGGGGCAAAACCGGAGTTCAAGAACGAGACGGAACGTTTCCACCTCGTGATGGCCTCTTTAGGGTTTGTTATTGGCTCCTTTGGCGTAACGGAGACAAAGAGAGTCGGGCGGGCGATTTTAGGGGGTATGAGGGGCAGCTTCGGGGACTTCACCATCCGCGCCTGTTCCAAGTGCCCTCGTTCATCGTAACCGACTTGGAGTAGTGCGGCGTTGATGTCCGGGTCCGGGTGTCTAGTGGGAACTGACGAAATCCCCGTGCCGCGGAGTCCTGTCTCCAGTGTTGCCGAGATAAAATCATCCCGGGACGCCCTCAGCTCATCAAGGACCGTCTCGCGGAGATCGTCGATCTCCTTGCGAAGAGGCTTCAGTTCCTTCTGAACTGCAGCTCTGACGGTCTCCTCGATTTGCGTGGGCGTCCGGGGTCGAGGTATGAGTTCCTGCAGCGCTGTCAGGAATGGGAGTAGTTCGGCTTTCACCGCCTGACTCACCAATTCACTGATGGCATCGGGTGTCGGGGACGGAGGCGCCATGGTTACTAGAGAGGGGGGCATACCGGCCTTTGTGGCCTTATCCGCCTCCCCTACCAGGGCCGTCGCCTCTTTCTCAGCCTCTATCACCATTTTTCTCATCGACGTGATCGCCTCCATTATGTCCATCTTACCCTCGCGGGTGAGGGACTTTCCCGCGTGTATGGCATTATCCACCACATCGCACTCTGCCAGGAGGGCAATGCGGGCTCGGTGGTGAATATCCAGTCCACGTCGGACCGGGTCGTAACATAATTTGGATGGGGACTCTTCCGGGAGAACACCTCTTGTAACATAAATTGGGTCTTTTGGTTTCGAAGTGGGGGTAACTTGGGTAACTTTGGGGGGGGTTGGTGCAGGTGAAGTTGTGGGTAGTGTTTTTGAAGAGGTAGCTGAAGAAGATGTGGTGGGGGCGATTTTAAGTTTAAGAGGGTCTTTTTTGAGAGTATGGAGGGGGGCAGATGATTTTGATGAGGTCCCGGAAGGGCCTGAACCTCCTCCGGATCGGCGTTTAGACATTTTGGGGGGAAGGGTAATTTACGAGCACTAGTAATAATTAATAATTTTAGATAGGTCAGAACTATCTTGGTCTATCACCGAGCAGAGGAAAAGAACGACGTAGGACGAAAATCTACTCGGTGGTAGGCAGAGACGAAGTTCGTGGCAAGATTTTTAAGACAATTTTATTTGGCTCAGAAAGTCAAATATTAATAGAAGAAAAGATTTGGAGATTTAAAAACTTTTGATATTTTAGGGGTGGGAAGTGAAACTTAGGGGTTGGTAAATTTTTCTCAACGAAGAAACTTACTTTTAGGGTTTTTAGGCAGAATAGGAGTAAATTTTTAATTTTTAAGATTTTTAGGGGTTGGGGGTTGGATAGTTTAGGGGTGGGTTTTCGAAAAAGCTGAGTCAAACAAAAATTTTGGGATAATTTTGTGGGGAAAGGTAAGGAAAAATAGGATTTTTATTTAAAAGGGGTAGGTAATTTGATATTTTGGGGTGGATTTTATGGCCGGGGGGTGGGGGGTGATAACAGAATTACAAAGGATTTGTTAATTTTTGATGCACTGAAATTTTCGGGGGAATTTATATGTTTTTAATTTTTAGGGGATGAAGGGGGTGAAAATTTTGGGGTTGTTTTGGAGAATTTGGAAGGGGTAGTTGGGGGCTATTCACTGTTATTTTTAGTTTAGGGGAATTTTGAGGATTGAATTTTTGGGAGAATTTCGAAAAATTTTGGTGGTACTGTAGGAAGTGCGAAAAAGTCCACCTAAGGTCAATTAATTTTTCATACAAATTTTATTTCCGAAAATTTCAAAGTGGAATAACTTTCAAAATATAAAGGGTAAGGGGATGAAAATTTAGCAGGGGGGAGATCTAATTAAGGGAAACAGGACCGCAAAGCAATTTGGATGATGGGGCTTAATTTGGAATTTATTTTGAATTTTGAAAATTGGACTTAGCTACCTAGACGGTACTCGAATGGTATCCGTCCGAAATTTTCTAAGTCCAAAAATCGAAGAAAATTCGCCAAAAATAGGGTTTTCGAAAAAGGTCCCTTGTGATTGGGGGGTTAGGTGGGGATAAATTTTAGGCAATTCGGTGCAGAAGATGGGCACTGTAGGTACTTTCTAAGTGATTAGAAAATCGGTTGGTTAGGTTAGGTTAGGTTAGGTTAGGTTAGGTTAGGTTGGGGGACTAAGGTGCATCGACCTCCCCGAGTGGCCCTTTCAGTTGTATTTTTGCCTCTGTGGTGGGGGCTGCAACTGAAAGGGTCCGGTGTCCCCCGGGCAACGGCGGGTGGTAATGCGTCCACATTGCCACTCGCCGGCTAACGGATGCACACATCCGGCGGACCGACCCCGACGCTGCGGATCGCGCTCAGCGCACACCCGCTCCGGGGTCCTTGTTGTCGCGCCGAGGGTTGGAGGGACCGACCTCTTTTTGTGGACCGTAGCGCACTAGGGCCGGGCACGGAGGCTGCCCTTCGTATCAGGGCCCCCTTTCTGCCGTGGGTTGGCGCTAGGGGGCTTGGCACCCGCTGTCGGGCGCTTTGGCGTGCGGCGGGCCGGTTCCTGCGTGGTAGGTCCACATAGGGGTCCTTTTGTTCTCCGGCCTTCGAGGTGGCCCTGTCCGGCCTCGCCTGCGCGGGTTGCGCAGATGTGCGAGTGCGTTTTGACGTGGGCCCTCGCTGGTGGTCGCGCGAACCCTTCAGGGGTGTTTTGCGCTCCCCGCCTTTATGGTGGGTGTCGTGGTGGGTACGGTGGGGCCCCACAGCCAGTGGGGTGGAGCCGTGACCTGCCAAACCCGTTTTTCCCCTGTCCGGCGTTCGTTTCCGCAACCCAGCGGCGACGTTCGTTCGGGCAGGCTGCGGGTAGTGTTGTGAAGTCTGTGGGTGTCCTCTCTCCTTTCTCTGCCCTGCAGCCAGCAGGGTGGGGTCTGTGAGGGGAGCCTGCAGTCGCCTCTCTTCGGGGTTCTGGCGTTGCACGCCAGCAAACGTCGGGACTCCCGAGGAGGGTGAGTGGTTGGGCTGTGGGAGCCAGCCCTAGGCCCCGATTGGCGGGTTTGTGTCGTGTAGAGGCCGTGCTGGCGAGCCTCTCGCTCTTCGAGGGTGTGCCGCGTAGAGAGCCTGCTGGCGGTTCACGTAGCCACCCCACAACGAGCGTGCAGGGAATGCCCCAGGGAGTTTTAGTGGGTAGGCCCCCGGGCGGACCCCGGGGGAGAGCCCCACACTACCCGGCCGTCTCCCAGCGGCCGGGTGTGCATAAGGCGGCGCCGACGACCGGCGCCGACGTCGGCTCCTTTTGAGCCGGCGGCATTTCTCCCTGGGAGAACAAAAAAAAAAAAAAAAAAAAAAAAAAAAAAAAAAAGGGTTAGGTTAGGTCAGGGGGACTAAGGTGCATCGACCTCCCCGAGTGGCCTTTCCAGTAGTATTTTTGCCTCTGTGGTGGGGGCTGCTACTGGAAGGGCCCGGTGTCCCCCGGGCAACGGCGGGTGGTAATGCGTCCACATTGCCACCCGCCGGCTAACGGATGCACACATCCGGCGGACCGACCCCGACGCTGCGGACCGCGCTCAGCGCAAGCCGCTCCGGGGTCCTCGTTGTCGCGCCGAGGGCTGGAGGACCGTCCTGAGGACTTGCCGACCGTAGCGTAGTAGGGCTACGGCCTCCACGTGGTAGGTCGGCAGCCAGGACACCCTTGGTCCCGGCCTTTGGTGGTGGCCTTGTCAGGCCCCACCCCATGGTGTGGCACCACCCTTTGGGTATTGTCCCATACCCTTTTCGGGTGTGCGCCCCCCCCGCCTTTATGGTGGGGGCTTGTGATGGTTAGTCTTCGCTGCGTCACGCAGCCAGCGCGATGTGGCTTGGACTGGCCGCCCCCCGCTTTCCCCGTTCCGGCGTCTGTCCCCGCAATCCAGCGGGGATGTTCGTTCGGGCGGGTTTCGGGGTTTTGGTGTAAGCTGTGGGTTCCCTCTCCTCTCCCTGCCCTGCAGCCAGCAGGGTGCGGGTTTGTTGAGAGGGGCCTGCAGTCACCCCTGACGGAGTACTGGCGTTGCAATCCAGCAGCGTCGGCACTTCCGGAAGGGGCGAGAGTCGGGCCATGGGAGTGGCCCTAGGCCCTGATTGGCAGGGTCGGTGGAGTCCGAGGCCGTGCTGGCGAGCCTCTCGTCTTTCGAGGGTGGGCAGCGAACAAGGCTACGTGCCCGTTATCGCAGCCCGCCCCACAACGGACGTTGCAGGAACTGCCCCGGAGGGGTTTAGTGGGTATGCCCCTGGGCGCTCCCCAGGGGAGAGCCCCACACTACCCGGTCGTCTCCCAGCGGCCGGGTGTGCATAAGGCGGCGCCGACCACCGGCGCCGACGTCGGCTCCTTCTGAGTCGGCGGCATTCCCCTCCGGGTCAACAAAAAAAAAAAAAAAAAAAAAAAAAAAAAAAAGGTTAGGTTAGAGTTGGGGGACCTAAGGTGCATCGACCTCCCGAGTGGCCCTTTTCAAGTTGTATTTTTGCCTCTGTGGTGGCGGCTGTAGCAAACTGGAAGGGTCCCGGTTGTACCCGGGTCAACGGCGGGTGGTAATGCGTACCACATTGCCACTCGCGGCTAACCGGATTGCACCACATCCCGGCGGAACCGACCCCGATGCGCTGACGGGATCCGCCGCTCAGCGCATCCAACCGCTCCGGGGTCGCTTTGTCGTCGCGCCGAGGGCCAGGACGACGGACCTCCTTTTTGGAAACGTTAGGGCACAATAGGGGCCGGGCACGGAGGCTGGTCCTTCGCATCAGGGCCCCCTTTTCTGCCGTGGGTTGGCGCTAGGGGGCTTGGCACCCGCTGTCGGGCGCTTTGGCGTGGCGGCGGGCCGGTTTCCCGCTTGGTAGGTTTCCCATCTGGCTGGTCCTTTTGTCGTCTGGCCTAAGTGGTGGCCCTGTTCCGGCCTCGACCTGCGCGGGGCTTTTGCGCGGACATGCGAGCGCATTTTGACTTGGGCCCCACAGTGACGGTACGTTCCCTTCGGGTGTATGGGCGCCCGTTCGGGAGCGTTTTCCCCGCCTTATGGCTGGGAGTTTTTCGGCGGGTGCGGTGGAGCCCCACAGCCATGGGGTTGAGCCAATTCCTGCCAAGCCCGCTTTCCCCTGTCCGGCGTTCGTTTCCGCAAGCCAGCGCGACGTTCGTTCGGGCAAGGTGCGGGTAGTTGTCGGAAGTCTGTGGGTGCCCTCGTGCATTCTCTGCCTGCAGCCAGCTGGGGGGTCTGTGAGGGGGGCCTGCAGTCGCCTCTCTTCGGGTTCTGGCGTTGCAGCCAGCAACGTCGGGGCCTCCGTGAGGTGAGTGGTGGGCTGGTGGGAGTCAGCCCTAGGCTCCGATTGCCGAGTCGGTGTTGTGTAGAGGCCGTGCTGGCGAGCCTCTTGCTCTGCGAGGGTGTGCCGCGCAGAGAGCCTGTCTGGCGGTCGCGTAGCCACCCCA
>JABMDO010000765.1:0-23234 GCA_014851415.1 Cnaphalocrocis medinalis | reverse complement strand
CGGATACCGTCTATGGTCATTGTCTACTTGCCCGTACTAAGAAGATCATTCAAAGAATACAAAACGCGTGTGCTCGTTTCTGTTTTTCCATCCCAAACCGTTCTCATGTTACTCCTTTCTTAAACAATAATAATTTAATTAACATGTCTGCTCGTCGAACTCTTCATTTCTCATGCTTACTCTTTGGTCTAATAAAAAATAAAGAACCGTCATACCTTTTTGATAAACTGAAGTTTGCCCAATGCAAAGTGAGGTTTGCAACCCGCTTGCTGTGTCCACAACACAACACGGCTGCCTTTCGTGGCAGTTTTCGTTACGCTGCCACGAAATGTTGGAATAACCTGCCTCCTCCAATAAGAAACTGCGAAACTTCTGCAACTTTCAAATTGAAATTAAAGAAATTCCTTTTGGAGGAACAAATTGCCAAACCATAGGCAGTCAAGACTCAATTATATTTTATATTTTTATTTCATACAGTACTTTGAGTTCTAAGCTTGTAAATATTTTAAACTTTCTTTCGAACTTCTTATATCCACCCAAGCAACTTATTATATATACCCGAGTACAATAAAACAATATTACACAAGTCTATTCCCTAATTTTGATATTATTACTAGTGATGCGCCGAATAGTGGTTCCAGAGATGTGAAGCTGCTGGATGAGATATAAAGTAAGAAATTAAAGTAACTGATGGTAACATAAAAAAAAATCGGCCAGTATACCAAGCCACAGCAAAAGTACGAAAGTAAAGTATAGACCAGTATACCACAACAGGGAAAAGGCCTTCATCATAGAAATCAAGTCATCGCTATATGATGGGATTAGGCTTAATCACCACGCTTGCCTAATACGGATTGGTGATCACAATCCCGAGCTATGTTCGAAAAAAATCTAAACATAAAGTATGTTTTCATCGACCCAGGTATCGAACCCGGGATCCCAAGATCATGTAAAAAAGATGTATCTTTTTATTTTATTTTTTATATGATAGGTGGCAGACGAGCAGACGAATCACCTGATAAGCGGTTACCGCCGCCAATAGACACCCGCAACACCAGCTAGGGGTCACAAGAGGGCAGCCAAATTTTTAACCCCCTTTCCCCCTGAATTGGGTTTCGGTACTCTCACTCATTCGGCGAAATACAGGGTAGGTCTGTATCAATATCTGTGGACATTTAACTACGTCTTCTATAGATGGTGGCATGAAAGAATAGCGATGACCGTTAGTTTGAGCACTACAAGTGCAAAAAAGAAGAAATTCTATAAAAATTGGTTTTGAGGTCATCGCTATTGTTTCATGCCGCAGACTATATCAAGCATTCTGAACCAATATTGGTTCTGCGACTTTTGAAAATTCACTTTTCATTCAAGGTAAGTACGTCATGTGATTTTATTTATTTTGTACTGTACTATACTGGTGCTGTAGGTGTCTATGGGCAGCAGCTAGATATGCTTACCATCAGGTGATCCGTCTGCACGTACGTTAGACGTAGGTTAGTACAGGAAGCTCCTTCAATTCTCCATAGATCAGTGCTCAAATTGAGTGGAATAGTAATCAATGGGAGCGGGTTCTTTGTGTGCAGTTGCACTCAAATGTTGGCGAGCTATGGATCTGGTGGATAATACCAACTCGAATAGGTATACATCGGGTGTATCTATGAACATTTACATTCCTTTCACCACGAGTTCTATCAGCCATTTTAAGCATCACTTGTTCTATGACTTTTCGAAATTCATCGATTTTTTCCAACAAAATGACCAAGTCACGTGACCGATTTGGTATGGAAATATGGGATTTTTTCGGCGAATTTTCAAAAGTCATAAAACAAATTAATGTTGTTCATTCAGTTAGACATTCATTACATTCAGTTAAACTACGGATCAAAAGAATCAGCCCTTAGTCACAAAATAAAGACTGACACAGAAGGCTGACTTAGCCTTGATTTTGAATTTAGAAGAGTTCGTTGACATATGCTAGGGTTGTTGCCCGGCATGAGTACATGTACCTGGCCTCTACCACAGACCGCGACAGTTCGACAATCTTATGTCATAAGTTAGGATTAATGTGGTCGAAAAGGCCGTTAGTGCGCATGCGTGAGTACATGACATATTTTTAGCTCTTAGTGGGCAGTCAGTCTTCTGTGTCAATATTTATTTTGTGCCTTAGTGGTCATAATGTACCTCGTAGTTATAACTTTGCAAAAAAGTGTACGTATACCGTTCAGTTCAATCAACAACTTTATTAAATGTGAGTGATCTCTAAATCCACTATTAAGGCCAAACAATGCGGCTTTGTTCGTTTTAGCTGGACAATATTATAAAACATGTTAAGTACAATTTGTAGCCGATATTCAGGTTCCTTACCTATAAAAAGTCAATGATTGAATCAAATAATATATTGCTTCAGTTACATAACTCAGGACTAATTTATGTCTGAAGGACAATTTTTTTGATTCAAGTTTTATATTTTTTAAGTTACCTAATTATTAATATTAATTGGCACTTGATTAGACAAAACTTACCACAATAAAATAATTACATACATCAATGTACGGTCGTGGTCAAAAAATGTTTACCACCTTAAGGATCATAATCGCACGTACACATGTAGGTGATAAGTTCTAATTGTCTTTTACAAAATATTGATCATAGATTATGGTGCCTTTTTTAATGATATGACAGCTGACCTCAGTCAATGACAAATGTCAAGTCATTTCAAAGAAATTAGGTTTTTTTATGACTGCTTCTGTGTTGTATCCTCTTTATGTGTCTTTTTTTATATTTACTTTAAAAAGGTTATATGTAAAACTACTTGAAAAGGCTTTAAGGCTTACTAAAGGAACCCTAAAAAGCTTGTCTCCGAAACAATAGACAATAAAAACGCTGCGCGGTCAGAATTTGACGAACCCTGCGGATGAATGGAGTTTACAAAGTGTTTTGATTAAAAAATTGCTTTTCACTGAAAATTTTGCTTTTGTCGTTTTTGCTTCACAAGTGACGCCACACACACACACACACACAGCATAGCACAGTTACAGTGAGCTAAGTTTTGGCATGAATGGGCCTCAACTGGAGTGATATGGTTTCACAGAAGAACGAAATGAAGCAGCGCTTGCGATGTGTTTCGTTCGTCTAGTCTGTGAGGATACCGGAGGCCCAATTGAGGGAAAAGGGTTAGAGGTTGGCAGCGCATTTGTGACTCTTCTGGTGTTGCAGGTGTCTATGGGCGGCGGCAATCGCTTAACATCAGGTGATCCGTCTGCTCGTCTGCCACCTACCACATAAAAAAAGTATAAGGTTGAGTAAATTTCAAATCTTAGTCCCATCGACACAAGAAAAAGTAGAAAACCTTATGTTTTCTACTTTTTCTATAATATTTGTGAGAGATGTATTATATCATACGTAATACTAGCTATTACCCGCGACTTCATAGTTTCTTTGGGTAGCATTTTAATTATATAAAAATGTTCACCCCCCCTCTCTTTTAACCACTTACAACCCTTTTTTTTCGCAATAAAAAGTAACCTATTTATGTTCTTTCTCAAGGTCCTAGACCAGCGGTCGTCACACTGTACTCTTCAAGGGCCACATATCAATATGAACATCAGGGCCCGGGCCGCAGTATATGCGTTTCAAGAGCTTATCCATAGTAGTCCACACTATTCATATAAATGCGAAAATGTACGTCTATTACTTCTCCACTCAAAAACCACTAAACTGATTTCTGATAAGTACGAATATGTAGTTGACTAGTAATTCAATAAATATACTATATCGCGGGCCGCACAAATAACGTCTGCGGGCCGCATGTTTGACGACCACGGTCCTAGACTATCTATCTGTATCTATACCAAATTTCATTCAAATCCGTTCAGTAGTTTTGGCGTGAAAGAATAACAGACAGAGTTACTTTCGCATTTATAATATTAGTTAGGATTTAGAATAGAATAGAATAGAATACGTTTATTTGGCACCAAAAATACAGATATGTAGTACAGTTCAAAATCTTAAAATATAATTAATCTAATTTAATATAGGTAAGTACAACAATCTAAATCTATAAGGCGCCAAAAAGGTCCCCGCTCAGCTATATGTCGGGACACAGTTGAGTGTGCCTCGACGCTGGTTTTCTGCGGACACCTGACAGTAATTATGATCATCGGTATTCGCAAATCATAACAGAGATTGCTTCAGAATACACAGTACAACAATTAGGTAGAAACTCTTAAAAAAACACTTAAAATAATTTGTACGTGTTAAATATGTAGGTATAACTCATATAAATAAATACTTATAGGCAAAATGAAAACGAATATTAGGATTATAAAGGCGGTTCGTTGAAGAGGGTAATGTGTGTAGTGTGAAAAATAATTAAATATATGTTTTTAATATATCAATGTGTAGGTAGGCAATCTAATATGGTTCTAAATATATATATACTTATTCGGCTTTTTGCTCATTTAGAAGATGGATTTTATATTTTAATTTAAATGATCTAACATTTAAACTATGTCTAATGGGTGGCGGGATGTTATTCCAACATTTTGATGCCGAATATCTGAAACTACCACGAAACGCTGCAGTATTAAATGTTGGACAGATTATACGATCGTTAATCCGTGAATGTCTTTGGGTGAATTTTAACTTTTGATATAAATATGGTGGGTTTTTATCTTTTATAACCCCGAAGAGCAGACTTGCAAAATGTAATTTACGGCGCGATTTCATATTCATTAAATTATTTCTATTTAGGTATGGAGTGATATGAGATCTAGGAGGTATAGGGAAACAAAATCTAGTGCATGAGTTCTGTAAGCGCTGAATCACACTTGAGGTGCGGGCTAGTAAACACGAACCTATCGCTGTATCCGCATAATTCAATTTGGACAAAATAAGAGACTCGCAGAGGTAGATCCTAAGTTCCACGCTCAAATACTGCCGCACCTGGTAGAGAACTCTCAGTCTATAGTAGCACTGCTTAACTACCTCCCCCACGTGCTTCTCAAATCGCAAACTACCATCCATCCAGACCCCAAGGTTCCTGGCTTCAGTGACACATTCAATGTTTCTATTACACATGGTGAGCTTTGGCGTATGACTATTAATCTGATTGATTTGAGCTTTAGATCCCAGCACCAAGAATTTGGTTTTGCCTGGATTGAGTACCAAACCGTTTGCTTTTGACCATTCGGCTATATGTGTAAGATCCTGATTAATATTATTTACTGCATCTTTGGTGTCAACTGGTTTAAAAGATAAGTGTATTTGGAGGTCATCCGCATAAATATGATGTCTCGTGTGTATGATAGTCTGCGGCAAGTCAGCAGTGTAAATGATAAAGAGAATAGGTCCTAAGATCGAGCCTTGCGGTACACCTTTATTTACAAAGGATGTGGCGGAAATTTTCTTTATACCCTTAGAAGTAGTTACTTCGACTTGTTGTGACCGATCTGACAAGTAATTTGAAAACCATTTAAGTGCAATATCGTTGAAACCGTAATATTTTAACTTAGCAATCAGTAAATCTATGTTAATGGTATCAAATGCTTTAGAATAATCCAGTAGCACTAGCATCGATCCCTGTCCTAGATCCTGCCCGGCCAGCACATCATCAACAACATCTAATAGTGCAGTAGCTGTACTCCTTCCTTTCCTAAACCCTGATTGTTTATCCGGTAATATATTATTTTCGTACAAAAAGTTATTGATTTGTAAGCTAACGGCTTTTTCTATTATCTTTGACATAAATGGTAATATGCTAATCGGACGAAGATCATTTAGCTGTGTGGGATTGCTTACTTTTGGTAAAGGCGTGACCAAAGCGCGTTTCCAAATATCGGGATAAAAGCCGGTTTCAAGTAACTTATTTATAATATCAGTAATGACACGCAAAGTCCTTGGCAAAGTTAACAGGATCATGTTCAATGAAATTCCATCCACACCCTGTGCATTGGTTTTTATATTTTTTATGATCTGGAAAACCAATTCTTCGTCTACTGGCCTAAAAGAAAATACTACATTACTGAAACGATGTGACTGGAAAAATGCTAAACGAGAGGCACTTACATTGTCATCACCTGATGCTTTTAGAAAATGGTTATTGATTTGATTTGGATCGCTAATATTATCCGGTAAATTAAGCTAGATTTAAGCTAGATATATTTTAGTTCTCGCCTCACCCTGACTCTGCACATCCAAAAGTTATGGTAATCGTTGTCAACTTTTCGCTGAGAACTTCAACAAAATATTTGTGTTAAATTCTTTTGAACTTTAGACGAGGGGCGTTGCAAGTTTGACAGTTTCAAAGTAATATTCTATCATCACTTTATCTCTCAATTTAAGCACGGATCCCATTTTATCGAGGCTAAGTTATTACTTATTTTGAACGTGTCGATAGAATGTTATACAGGATGGTAAAGGTCTTATATTGAAGACCGCACCATATTTTGTGATCGCAGCAAACGATCGATGAAGAGTATTAGGTAAGTAATATTAAAAAAAATTGAGACGACATCACATACATTGTCCTGGCATCAAACTAAGGTTTTCCCTTGTGCTATTGAAACCAGAAACCACGAAGGTACTACAAACACCCAGACCCAACACAAACATCTGTTTCATCAACAAACATTTGTGTTGGTGCGGGAATCGAACCCGCGACCCTTACGTCTCAACCGGCGCTCAAACCATTGCACTAAACGGGTAATATTAGAATCCTCCAATCGATATTCGGCTACGGCGGTCAATCTCAACAATGAGCAACGTACGCAGGATATATTATGGATCTCAAGTGTGTGCGCAAACACATGTACTCTCTATTCTTGACTGGCCGGATGGCGCATTTGGTAGTGACCCTGCCTTTTATGATAAAGGTCGTAGGTTCGATCCAAACCTAACTGCCAGCCTGTCATTCTCACCTTGATGCCTTTTGACCCGCCTACAAAACCCAGGATTGTAAAAATGAGGAAGCACATGATCTGGAAAGGTATTCCACGACTTGATGGCTCGGGGCAGGAATGAGGAGCTAAACCTTTTGGTGCGCGCCGGCAATGTCTGGATGGTATGCGGCTGGTAATAAAAATAAACAGTTAAAATTATTTATTATGATAAACATAATAAGTTTGCCGAATCGATTTATTGGAAGTGCGAAACATTTATATTTATTTGAAATGTAAATAATTAAATCGGAATGTATTGTGTTACATATTGAAACAGTTATGGAGTACTTCAATGTGTTATTGGTTATATTTGTTTATAAAATATATTTTATAGTTGTCTTCACCTTATAGGTTTGGTCTGTGGTTGGTGAATAATAAAAATATTATTTTAATGTCGTTCACGGGAGAGTCTTCCTTCGGCATGAATGGGCTGGCACAGAGTGATGTCAAGGCCTCAAAATAAAATTTGGAATGAATGAAGTAAGGCGATGACAACAACTAGCTTTTAGGTAAACCAAAAAACGAAATCTAAGGTGGCAGATGAGTAGACGGATCACCTGCAACACCAGTAGAGTCACAAATGCGCTGCCAATCTCTAACCTTTTCCCCTCAATTGGGCCTACGGTATCCTCACTCCACGAAACACATCGCAGGCGCTGCTTCACGCCAGTCTTCTGCGCGGCTGTGGTCACTCCGGTTGAGCCTGCCCATTCATGCCGAAGCGTGGCTCTCCCTAATAACTTACCATTAGGCAATCCATCTGCTCATCTGCCCTTACCTTGTTCATAAAAAACATAAGCACTTAGCATCGTCTTTTTGCTTTTTACTTTTCTACGTCTTACAAGTAAGTACTTTCTCTGTAAAGAACATTCACTTTACAACTAACAATTTGGTGTCAGTGCTCGAATACAGGGAGAAAAAACAGTATTGTGTCGTGTTTTAATAATATATTGTACATAATGTGGTTTCTACGTAAAAGCTTTCAAGATTGATTCAGTAGGGAATAATAAAAACATAAGGTACCTTAAACCGAAAGTGATTTCATAGGGCTGCAGCTGCCTAGAGCGTGGTAGCTCAGTGGAGATTGAAAAACAAATTCAAAATTCAAAGTTTCTTTATTCAGTTTCAGTTCTTTACAGAACATTTATGATTTTTTTTTATGTGATAGGTAGCAGACGAGCAGGCTGATCGCCTGATGGTAAGCAATTGCCGCCGCTCATGGACACTTGCAACACCAGTGGAGTTACAAGTGCGCTGCCAACATTTTATCCCCTTCCCCCCCGGGAAAAAAGGTAGATCAGTGGATAGGAGATTGAAAAAAGAAAACAGAATTCAAAGTTTCTTTATTCAGTTTAAGTCCTTTTATTGAGTTAGTCCACTCTCAGCACACAGAACAGCACCTGGAATTTCAGCACCTGGAGACCTATTTTTAATTGTCGTCTCACTAAAAAATGTGTGACTCGCATGATTTTTGACATCCGCATTTTTGAATCATTCGAAAACGAGCGATTTTCTGCGTGAAACGAGTTAACACTGTACATTGACAAGCTAAGCAATACCCTAAGCGAGTGATTTCAAAAATAGGGAAAATTATCAATCATGCGACTCACGAGACGACGTGACTTGCAAAACGAGTAGTTTTGTTTGAACGAAGCGCAATTTTTTTTTTCATAATATGAGCTCTATATAAATATTTGGAAAAAATATAAAGCTATTTTGTTTTCATTCCATGCGCATGAGAGCAGCGTGGTACTGTTTATTGCACATATTATTGATCCTGTAAAAATATTGATCCTTATTTTAAATACAAAATAAATAATATCCATAGTTAAGCATTAAGATTAAATTATGTCCCTGGGTGCGCCAGTACGTTAATGCAAGGATTCTGACAACCCTATAAACTAACTTCAATTACCGACAAAACATTGCGAAAATATAACGAAAAGTCATAAAGCACACACACAAATGAAACTTTTGCCCCCTTAGGAGTTACTGGCAAAAATTGTAGTACTATACTTTATTAGTTCCTGTCCATATCTAGGATTGGGGAAAATGTGGACATAAATCATAAATGGGTACAAACGATACTCCCTAGGGTTCAGTAGATACGAAATACCTAGAGTATTATTCATTTGGAAACCAATTCTCCAGTCCACTTGGTTTGTTGGTTCAGTGTCTGGGTGTAATCTGTGAACATTTACATCCTTTAACCAAGTTATTCAAGGGCTTTGACTAGACCTTCTAGAAAAGAGCGTACTCCTTCTTAAAAGGCTGGCAATGCATACAACTGGCAATGAATTATGTAGCGACCAATGGTGATGACTGAGCCTAATCCCGTCATAGTAGCGATGACTTGATGTCTATTATATGGAGGCCTTCAGAAATGATGTAATCCGACAGAGAACAAGAGTCACCGACATAGCCCACTGAATTAGCAAACTGAAGTGGCAGTGGGCTGGTAACATTAGCCGCAGAATTGACAACCGTTGGAGCCATAAAATCCTTGAGTGGAGACCGCGACTCGGTAAACGTAGTGTAGGACGCCCTGCTACAAGATGGGATGATGACATTCGAAGGCTGACTGGAGTGGGCTGGATGAGAGTGGCCGAAAATCGGGAGCGGTGGCGTGCATTAGGGGAGATCTATGTCCAGCAGTGGACGAGTGTGGGTTGCTGATGATGATGATTGTGTATAGGCCTCCGATAACCCTGCTTATTAAATTTGTTCTCAGCGAAAAAGCGAGATTCGTACTTGTCCGGATCTATATCTTTACTGGAATAATTTCTGCCATTGCGCTCCGGTAGTTTCAGATAAAGAGGTTCCCAGGAGGTTGACGATTTCGGGTTTCTTGCAATTCCACCTTCAGCCTTATCGTTGTCATTTGAGGAGACGAAGGCTAACCTTATTGTCGTTGAATGATAAAAAGAACAATAGGCGTGGTTTAAGAGCCGGTGTTCCGAATATTCCATGCCATTTTTTACCTACGGGACAGCCACGCTTCGGCATGAATTGGCTGCCTCGATCGGAGTGATACCACTGCCTCACAGAAAACCGTCGTGAAGCAGCACCTGTGCTGTGTTCCGTCGAGTGAATGAGGGTACCGGAGGTCTACTGGAGGGGAAGGGGATAAAAGGTTGGCAGCGCACTTGAGACTCTACTGTTGTTGCAAGTGTCCATGGGCGGAAGCAATTGTTAACCATCAGGTGATCCATCTGCTCATCTGCTACCTATCACATAAAAAAAAATAACATAGAAATAGAAATAGAAAAAAATCTTTATTCAAGTTAGGTCCATACAGAACACTTCTGAATGTCAAAACATAATATAATCTACCACTCTGGTTCGGAACGTCGATTTATTATAAAGTAGGTAATATAAGTAACATGCGATTCGACCAATTTTTTATCCAATGGTAAATCTATGGAAGATATAAGGCTTTTATTCCATACAAATCGTTACGCTGCGTTATTACAGATCTAGACACGCGGGAGCGTGTCAAGCCAAGGTAAAAAAAAAAATTGGCGACTAAGCGAACAAGGGTAATATTACACGAACCATTTAGAGCGACTTTCGACCCCTTCATAACTCGAAAACTATTGCACACAGACGTGTGAAATTTGGCATGTGGAATGAGATGAGCAAGATAACTATATGCTCCAAATTTCATGAACATACCTTTAATAGTTATTTAGATATTGATGTCCAAAAATCGTCATTTTTATCAACTATAGATAGACGAAAATTATTCCTAGTTCCAGATGACCTAGAAAGTTGAAATTTGGCATACAGATAGGTAGTTACGTGAATATTGTGGGAAAAATCTGAAAGTACGACATTTTTATATATTTACTAGTGGCCGCCCGCAACTTCGTTTGCGTGAACTTTATGACTCTTGACTTAAAGATGATATTTAAATAGAATTTAACAAAAATATTACTTATTATAAATGTTCATTTATAGGTTAATAGATTTTTAAGGCGGCTCATTATTTTATACGAAATGCTAAGGAATGGAACAACTTGCCGGCTTTTGTATTTCCAGAGAGCTACAATTTGGGTGTCTTTAAGTCGAGAGTAAATAGGCTTCTTCTGGGGAAGCACGCTACATCTTAGACCTCATTGTCACTCTCAATCAGGTGAGATGAGGTCAAGTGCAAACCCATTTAATATTTAAAATATCAACTTCTAATTAAAGTAATCCCCAAATTATTTTTTATTCCATTACCCGATGTAAGTATTCTATTAAAGTTTGAATCTTATATTTTATCCATCAATTCTGTCAAAGAATGTGTATGCAAAAGTTGGAGTAAATTGGGCCAAGGAATCACGTAGTCCCATGAACAAACTTTGAACCCCCTTTTCGTTCCATTAGGGGTTTAAGTTCGGAATATCCTTCCTTATAGGATCTCATCCAAAAATGCTCATCACATTTGACAATTTTCCATTCCATTTCATTCTATATTTGTTATAGTGTAGCTGGGCTCTTAGAGGTCCAAACCAGATGTTCCATGATCTTTTATTTTTTTTCATGGCATCATAAACTGCTCATCAATCTGAACAACTTTTGTTAAAGTGCCATTGACCTACCTCTTATAGTTTAGCTGGGCTGTTGTGGTTCTATATCAAGGAGCCTGGTCTTCAAAATGTAATATATCCTATAAGTTGCCCTGATATTACAGCTATACAATAAAAAAAGTTTCATTCGAATTGGTTCAGTAGTTTCCGAGATTAGCGCGAACAAACAGACAAACAGACAAACAGATAAACAGACAAACAGACAAACAGACAGACAAAAATTTAAAAATCATTGATTCATGTTCTGTTACTGTTTTTTAGTCGTCCTAACTCATTTTTAGATAAATATCTTCAATGTACAGACACAGCTTTTTTACATTTTTATTATATGTATAGATTATAAAATTTCTATAAATTGTTTCTATGACCATCCTTGTTATAATGACCAATTTCGACTCAACCAGACGTGACCGGTTGGTCGAGTGGCATACGCTACTTTCCCGAAATCACCAAAACGCGGGTTCAAACCCGGACGGAAAATCTATGTGAATTTTTTTTTCCTTATTTGGGAAGCTATTTAGTTTGTAATAATAGTAAAATATTCTAAAAATGATAATAAATATAAGTAAAATTAAATATGGCACCAAATTGCCAATTGCAATTTGGATCTCGCCTAGAACAAAACCATACAAAAAAATGTTAATATGTAACTTCCCAAGATTTTTATTTTACATTCATTTTCATTTCCTGTGCTGTGTTTCGCCGAGTGAGTGAGGGTACCGGAGGCCCATCGGGGGGGAAGGGGATAAAAGGTTAGCAGCGCACTTGTGACTCCACTGGTGTTGCATGTGTCCATGGGCGGCGGCAATTGTTTACCATCAGGTGATCCGCCTGCTCGTCTGCTACCTATCACATAAAAAAAAATAAACAAAAAAATAATAATTGTGGGAGGAGCCATGCTTCGGTATGAATGGGCCGGCTCGACCGGAGTGATACCACTGCCTCACAGAAAACCGGCGTGAAGCAGCTCCTGTGCTGTGTTTCGCCGAGTGAGTGAGGGTACCGGAGGCCCATCGGGGGGAAGGGGATAAAAGGTTAGCAGCGCACTTGTGTCTCTTCTGGGTTGCATGTGTCCATGGGCGGCGGCAATTGTTTACCATCAGGTGATCCGCCTGCTCGTCTGCTACCTATCACATAAAAAAAAATAACAAAAAAATAATAGTTGTGGGAGAGCCATGCTTCGGCATGAATGGGCCGGCTCGACCGGAGTGATACCACTGCATCACCGAAAACCGGCGTGAAGCAGCTCTTGTGCTGTGTTTCGCCGAGTGAGTGAGGGTACCGGATGCCCATCGGGGGGGAAGGGGATAAAAGGTTAGTAGCGCACTTGTGACTCCACTGGTGTTGCATGTGTCCATGGGCGGCGGCAATTGTTTACCATCAGGTGATCCGCCTGCTCGTCTGCTACCTATCACATAAAAAAAAATAACAAAAAAATAATAATTGTGGGAGAGCCATGCTTCGGCATGAATGGGCCGGCTCGACCGGAGTGATACCACTGCATCACCGAAAACCGGCGTGAAGCAGCTCCTGTGCTGTGTTTCGCCGAGTGAGTGAGGGTACCGGATGCCCATCGGGGGGGAAGGGATAAAAGGTTAGTAGCGCACTTGTGACTCCACTGGTGTTGCATGTGTCCATGGGCGGCGGCAATTGCTTACCATCAAATGATCCGCCTGCTCGTCTGCTACCTATCACATAAAAAAAAAACAATAATTACAATGACGATTAGTCAAAATTATAATAGTAATTTATTTCCTAGTCTATATAGTATGAAAATATTAGTTACACATTAAACCAATAGATGGCGCTGGGTGTCAAGTATATCACGCACGCATTTCGATTTTTCGTTTACTTATAAGGCCAGCGACCTTCCCATACAAAATAATCTTACCGATACCTTAGTATTGCGGAATCTATGTCCGTATTGCTATTTTCACGTCGCCCTAGTTGCCTGTGAGATTGAATTGAGAAATTGAGGCTTACGTAGGAAAATGGCTCATACTACTACGGTAAATTTACTGGTGGGTGAAGTGCTTTCTTTGCACCGAATAGTTAAAATGATGGATGTTGTTTTTTTCATTCTACTATGGCATATTCTTTGTTTGGGTACAATAATATGCAACGAACGAACATATTGCGCAAGTCTATATAAAGTACGTATGTAGACACTGGAAGGAACTACAACTCTACAGTGATGGGTGAAGAGCTTACTTAAAGTTAACACCAAATAATTAAAATGCCGCCAAGGGAAGCTGTCTATTCCATTTCAATTCCTTGTTTAGGTACAAAAATATTATGCTACAAACTTTAAAAATCTTGCGCATATCGGTAGTAGAGTAGGTACTTATACGTCCGTAACAAGTTCCTAACCTGTCTGAGTCTTACTCTTCTAACAATAATACAATTAGGAAGGAGTATCGAAGGAGAATGCTTTGTTTAACAACATAATTCATATTATGAAGCTGCTTCGGAATTAAATGCTGCTGAAGATTTACACAGTAAAAAATCGAAGTGTGCTTGCTATCCATATGGCGTTCCTCATGGTTTATTCGGTGAAGGAAGAAATCCTATAAAGCGTAGAAAAAGGCATGTGATGGGATGGGGATGGGAAACCCCAGGGTTTTTCCACAGCACTAAAACGATAAGTATTAAAGTGATTAAATTCCCTTTGTATACAAAATCCTCGATATTGCACTAGTTTAAAAACTATTTGCTACTCATTCTTGTACATACTTACAAAAGTAATGATATCCCATCAAAAACAGAAATGTGAAATGTGCTAGCCAAGGTAAAAAGAGTGTTGTTTATCGAGTTCAGCGTCAAAAGAAATGATATCTAAATAGGTGCCAAGGTCAATGGTGAGACCTACTTGGCTAATTGTCATTTACGAATTATATTAATGCGCTTGGATGCCAAATTGAGATCTATAAATAATACGTAAATGAAATTAGCCGAGTAGGTCTCACCATTGACCTTGGCACCTATTTAGATATCATTTCTTTTGACGCTGAACTCGATAAACAACACTCTTTTTACCTTGGCTAGCACATTTCACATTTCTGTTTTTGATGGGATTTATACTAGGATAAAGATTCGTCGAATCGGACCTAAGTATTTTAGTTCACGTAGAGATGAAAATGCATGAAAGTTCATTTTCGACTAGTACTTTTACATTAGCATACAGCGTATTTCGTACCAAACGTTTTGCTAAACACCTTCAGAAACAAGAAAAAAATAACGTAAAAGAAAAAAGCGTGCCAAGTGAATTAAAAACATTTTATAAAAGTTTATAAGAACAAATCTTCTTTGCACTGGAGTTTCTCTTTTGTTCCATCAACTTCGCACCTCCGTAAACAAGTTCTGATGTTAATTTATTCGTTTCATTGCATCGCGTTTGTCGGATATTCTTTTTTATTTTCCTCAACTTAAGATTTTCGTGTTTCAGCCAATTCGATTTTTTGCATTTTACCTCAGGTATTTATTTTGTGGAAAAAAAAATTAATTCTTTATTCAGTTTAAGTCCGTTACAGAACATTTCAGATTTTGTAATCTACCGCTGATTCGGAAAGTCAATTTTACCGAGAAGAACCAGCAACGAACTCATAGAACTTACTCTTTTCAAATATGTAGGTATCATTACATTATTCGAAGAAATAAATACTTAGACTGAAAATGAAAAAAATGCTTTATGTTTTTTGTTCGGACGAATGTTTATTGTCAAAACTAATTTGTAAATTAAACCCTTTTTTGTTTTTGCCTGATGAGATACAGTATATTCCTAGTTCAGGGTACAGACGACCCGTTTAGCGCAATGGTTTGAGCGCCGGTTGAGACGTAAGGGTCGCGGGTTCGTTCCCGCACCAACACAAATGTTTGTTGATGAAACAGCTATTTGTGTTGGGTCTGGGTGTTTGTGGTTCTTTCGTTGTTTCTGGTTTCCATAGTACAAGGGAAAACCTTAGTTTGGGATCAGGACAATGTATGTGATGTCGTCTCAATTTATTTTATTTTTATTTATTCTATTATGTATTCTGTGTAAATAGATTTATCCCATATAACTGGGACTTCAAGATTTGACTATTATTTATACCTTTACTCTGTGTTGATAATACCTTGCATTTTCTAATGTTTTCCTTTTTCTACGGAAACAAATACCGGCTGTACCGAGCACAATACGACAAAGCCAACTTTTGTATACCACTGCGCTTTCATAATGGAAGCACAGAGCTATAAATTATAGACTTCGCTTATGGTAAAACAAAATGGTAGGTAGTTAAAATTTACCTACCTACAATTTTTTTTAAATAATGACGTTCTTGATGTATCATTTACTGTGGGAGAGCCACGCTCGGCATGAAAGGGCTGGCTTGAACGGTGTGATACTACGATTTCACAGGAACCGTCGTGAAGCATTGCCTGTGCTTTGTTTCCTTGAGTGGGTGAGGATACCGAAGACCCAAACAGGAGAAATTCCGAGCATCAACTTTTCGTACAAAATATCATTTTTTTAGGAACTCGTGGTTAAAGGGATGTAAATGTTTACAGGTAAGTACACTTTGTATTGAACTTGGCTCTCATTTCACATTAATATTTTTGATGCGGTTTAAATTTAGGTAACCTATGTGATAAAGCCTAGGTAAAGTAAAAATAAAATATCCCAATTCAGACAGGAACCAAAATAGCATTTCGCCTAATACGACGTAAGTGTCCTCCGAGCAGTCCTTTTAGTGCTGCCACAGTGTAAAGTTGACATTTGTTTACTAATATTTTAGTGTTTTTTTTTTGTAGACTAGGCCAACGCTTGACCACAATCGCACCTGATCGAAAGTGACGATGAGGTCAGATGACACGCGTTTGCCTAGAAGACTGCTTTAACTTTAAATTACTTACTGAGTATCAGGTCAGTACACGAGAAGATGCATGGATTGTATACTTATTCCGATGGCTCAATAACGACAAATCGACGGTCCCTACGTATAAACGGACATGTCAAAAACGTAGGTTTACAGGAGAGCGGAATTAAGGTTCATTTTGCTCTGAAAAAAAATGTAATCAAAATTATTAATATATCTTTTCACTAATATTTTATTAGCATTAGAACGCTTTTAGCAGTATTGAAACATATGTATTTTTATCACAATTTCCCAATAAAACTACGAGTTAACTGTTTCTACGCTGTCATTTAAAAAAAGTCAAGTCGGACAAATCTAAGATGCCTGTTTATACAGCGGGAATAACAAATGGTGGTTTTCAATAGGAATTTAAAATTTTTTTTTACGAGAATGTGTAATTATGACTTAATTTTCAAAGCAATCCGTAAACATCTATTTACAGTTATATGTTAAGATCAGAATGCATTAATAGTAACATGTCTTTTTATACGTGGTACAAACTAAATAAGCGTAGGCCTACTTACTGCAAAGTATAAAAAGACATGTCATTAAATAAAACCAAGATTTTGTTATAATATTGGGTATATGAATAAAACAAGTTTTAATCAAACGATATATTGTTACATAAGTTATCTTCTTAACAATATTTATGTATTTTTTTAAAAGTTATTTTTTCTGAAATAGGAACTAATTTACCATTAGAAATCACAGTCAAAATCACCATTGTAGCTTAATTATCTTAATTTACTTAGCTTTATTAGCTGAATAATATCAACTTAAATACCTATTATACTCTTTTTTATTTGGGTACCCTGGGTATGGATTAGAACATTCCCTTTTACCTAGGGCTGGAGTGTGTGTGTACGTCAGAGACGATATCAGCTCTCGTCGCCTCAGCAATCTTGAAGGTCGGGACCTATCTATCTTATGGCTCCGTGTAGACAGCGACGACCACCCTCGCGTTTATGCGTGCCTTTACAGGTCCCATAGCGGTGACACCGAAACTGACCGACTCTTTGAGCGCATCCAGATGGCTTCGGACATTGTGCAGCAGCAGATCCCCTCTGCGGAAATCATCCTCCTTGGCGATTTCAATGCCCACCACGCCGAATGGCTCATGTCCAGTAAAACTGATTACGCAGGTCGATCTGTTTACGACTTCGCTCTTGCAAACGGACTGACACAACTGGTTACCACGCCCACACGAATTCCAGATGTGGAAGGCCATGCTCCTTCACTGTTGGACCTTCTGTTGACCTCTCACTCGGACGGCTACAACGTATCCGTTGTTGCTCCACTGGGCTCCTCGGACCATTGCCTTGTCCGTAGTAAAGTGCCACTCACAGACTTGGCTCGACCGCGGAAAGCACGCGGGCGCCGTGTATGGCACTATAGGTCAGCAGATTGGGATGGAATGCGGTCTTTTTTTGCATCATACCCTTGGAGGCAGGTGTGCTTCTTGCCGGATGATCCCAGCGTCGTTGCTGACTCTGTTACCGATGTGGTCCTGCAGGGAATGGAACTTTTCATTCCGTCGTCTGTGGTTCCTATCGGTGGCAGATTTCGGCCCTGGTTTGGTTCATCTTCCAGAAAAGCTTCTTGTAAGAAGCAGGAAGCTTACCAAGCCTGGGCTGATGCGGTGGCGACGGGGGATGAAAATACCAGCGCGCTCAAAAAGGAGTACAACTTCGCTTCCAGGTCCTTCAAAAGAGACATTGCAAGAGCGAAGTCGGTGCACATCGGTAGAATTGGCGAGAGACTTGAACGTCTTCCTTCGGGAACACGTGCGTTCTGGCCTCTCGCCAAAGCAATCGAAGGTAATTTCTGCAAGCCGTCTTTTCCTCCTTTGCGCACGGGAAAAGATTCGTTGGCCCATGGCGCAAAAGAGAAAGCCGACTTTCTGGGCAAACTCTTTGCGTCCAACTCGACTTTAGATGATGGGGGCCAGGTACCATCGAGCATACCGCAGTGCGGAGGGTATATGCCCGACATCCGTTTCCACCAACGCTCGGTGCGTTCAGCCCTCATGTCTCTAGATGTTCACAAGTCGAGTGGGCCCGATAGAATCACACCCATTGTGCTAAAGATGTGCGCTCCGGAGTTGGCACCGGTACTCACGCGACTCTTTCGGCTCTCCTACTCTTCTGGCGTAGTCCCGACGTCCTGGAAGACGGCCTTAGTGCATCCGATCCCCAAGAAAGGCGACCGCTCAGATCCGTCCAATTACAGACCGATAGCCATAACCTCCCTTTTCTCAAAAGTTATGGAATCCGTAATTAACAGCCAGTTCCTTCGGTATCTCGAGGGTCAAGAGTTGCTTAGCGACCGACAGTACGGCTTCCGCCAGGGTCGGTCAGCTGGTGATTTGCTGACTTTCCTGACTCACCGTTGGGCACAGGCGATTGAGAGTAAGGGAGAGGCATTGGCGGTTAGTCTGCTGGACATTGCGAAGGCCTTTGATCGGGTCTGGCACAAGGCGCTTCTCGCGAAGCTTCCTTCCTATGGGCTTCAAGAGAAATTATGCGAATGGGTCTCTAGCTTTTTGGAACATAGAAGCATCAAGGTCTTAGTTGACGGTGAATGCTCCGACACTATGTCCATAAATGCTGGAGTCCCGCAAGGCTGTGTGCTATCGCCCACGCTGTTCCTTCTTCATATCAATGATATGCTGCGTTTACGCGATATTCATTGCTATGCGGATGACAGTACGGGCGATGCGTTTTACACCGGCCGCACCAACATTTCTCGGGAAAACGTCATCGAGAACCGAAACAAACTTGTGTCTGAGATTGAAGCATGTTTACCATATTTGAAAAACTTAAACGTAAATGAAAACATAACCGTAAATATATTGATTACTTACACGTACAAACAGCCATGTAAGACATGACTGCAAATACTTAGTTGATACTAAAAACTGTTTATTCTGTGTTAAGTTATTTATTTTTAAGTAAAATTAATGAGTTTACGTATAGATAAATCAATTTATTTACAGTAGTAAAAAACCCGACGTAAATACGGTCATATCAGATATGTCCCATATACTTTAAAAAATGTTTGCAGTATAAACGGACATGTCTGACATGACCGCTTTTAATTCGTTCTCTCACCTTTACAGGTTAGGTTTCAAACGAAGTATTTGACGACATGTATACATAACTGTGTCTACGGCCCACTTTTGACTAGATGATTATACTTGTCCTTTTATACGATTTGTATACTGAGCTAACCTTATGATATTTTAAAAAAAATCTTATATGGATATAAGCGTAAAGGCAATCCGAAGCCATTTATGCAATAATATTTTTTTGCCATTTTGGACATGTCTGTTTATACGTAGGGACCGTCGAAATGTATGTTGGCCTCCGATATAAGACTCCTCCACTGGTCTCGATCATTCGCTGTTTTACGCCAGACACTGACTTGCAACTCACGAAGATCTCCCTACAGGACGTCATGCCAGCGACTTCCGTAGCCAGCTAACTGGTCAACCAAACCAAACCAAGCCAACCAGCCTATGGTTGGCCAGCTCAATAAAAAAAATGTAAATAAACTTTATAGTTAGGTATATTTTCATCGTCTTGTATTTTTACTGGGCCCAGAATTTTGTTGGATCTTTCTTTCCGCAACGAGTAGTTTTTGTTCTTCTTTCAAAGACCAGTAAAACTACAAGAAGATGGCTGGACAATACGAACAAATGCCAAAATAGAGGGGATGGTGGACCCTCCTAACGTCCTTGTAGAGACCAAGGCGCATCGTCTTCGCTGGCTTGGCTTCCTCGTGAGGCTGGATGAGGATCGTCTCGTGAAGAAAGCATACCAGAGCCGACCGATAGGCCGACAACCTAGGTATCACTGGAAAGACGTTGTCGGGAACTTCAGGCCAAGGACTGGCAATAAGTGGTGCAGGATCGGCCAAAGTGGCGTTCTCTTGTTTCGGAGGTCAAGACCCGTTTCCATTTGCTTAGCCAGTGGAGTAAGTATATTTTCATACTGGGAATCTTTTCTCTATGGTGTTGCTTTATGAGGTCAAAGTGACCTTTGTAGCTCTTTAATGGAGCAACACAATAAGCCACGTTAATGGTGGGCCGGGCGGGCCGAGCCACCTTTTCAAGATATGCCCGCTGTGTTTAGCAGGGTTAGAGTTGGCATCTAATTTAATACTCAGAAGATAACTGTGTTTTCTACAAGTGCTGAAGCTACTTAGTACGGACTCAGGTCAATGTATGAGTGGTGTTGTTACCTACTTATTTTATTTGTTTAAGTGATAGGTAGCAGACGAGCAGACGGATAATCTGACGGTAAGCTATTTAATTGCCGCCGGCTATAGACGCCTGCAAATCAAGTAGAGTCACCGGTGTGCTGCCAAACTTTAATCCTTCCCCCCCAATTGAGCCTCCGGTGCTCTCGCTCACTCGTCAAAACACAGCGCAGGCGCTAACTACGGCCCAATCTGGGCGGGGGGAGCATATTTGTGAGACTACTTATGTTCCAGATGTTCTTTTGCGTCAATAGCTCACCAACAGGTGATCCGTCTTCTCGTCAACCACATAAGTATTACAAAAAATATCTGTCCCCCAATTTTTTTTTTTATTTTATCGGTGGCTAACAAACAGACAGACTACAAATGTTTTGTTAAATATCCTCGTGTGTGTGTGACATTATTATTATTACTATAAATTTTCGTATTTCTGTCAACTCTTAACATTTTGTAGCTCTATGGCGCATAGATTAGTGTGAGGTCTCATATCCGCCATTTCGACAATATCGCCATTCACAATGCATCGATCGATGTCTGTCGTGTTATGTCGAATTGACACGAATTCTCTCGATTTTGATCATTATTGTATTGAAAGGACATGGGGATCTCTGGGCCCAAAGGTATCGAAATGAAAAGCATCCTCAAAATCGGTTTTATTTTTGTAAAGAAACTCACAAAATACTAGATCATTTTACAATACAGAATATTAGAATCTTAAAAACACAGTATAAAACTAATTATCGATATAAAGTGAATTCGATGACTAAGTACACAATGATCGTCAAAATGTATGAAAATCGTGTGGGTAAGATTGATAATCGATATTGTTCCTTATCTATGACATATTTTTCCTAAAATGTTTGTGGCGAATTGTTATTATGAATCTTTCATGATAAGGCATCTTTGATTTGTATAACACTTGAGCCCACAAATATATAAACCGGTTTCGTGCTCCTTTCGATATCTGAATTTGTATGTGTCAATTTAACTGTTCCTTTTACGTCACTCAAGTTCCAAACTGAACATCAGCGCTGCGGTGGCTTCAATGAAGCAGCTGTAGTATGCTACATGCTATATTATGATATATACCTATGCTGAGTTTGGACCTTATTGACCAGATCACTGTGACTTAATACTGTGGATGATGATATGATGATGATGATGATATGCGGGAGTGATTCTTACCGAAACTAAAAATATTCGTCTAGTTCCAAACCGTAACTAGGTTTAAAGCTCATAAAAATCTCTTCGAAGCTTATTGATCTGAGTCACGCCTTTATTTTATTAGAAGCTTTAAGTCACTTGAGGTCTCAATAAAAGAGCAATAACTCTAAAGAAATACTTAAGAGACCATTAAACAGTGGAACGAGGCGGGTAATGTATTTTGGGGAAGGAAATATAATGGTACCTAAAAGGAAATCCGCCAAAATATTCCTAAGTACAAGCTCCAGCTAGGGAGACCATTATGTAGGCATAATGGTATATCTATTTTTTTTTCTCATGTGCACGGTGCGCTTGGTTGTGTGTGTTGCAACAGAAAAGTTATTGATGGCGCCACTGTCGCTCATGTCATACGGTAGGGTTAATAAACGGTAATCACGAGGTATTCCTCGAAGCGCCCAAATTTGAAACGCTCAAAACGAAACGCCTAAAAATCGTTCCGCGAAGCGCCCACTTTTTGAGCGTTTGAAAAACAATAAAAATAAATTAAAATTTGGTTCCTCCAAACGCTCAACTGGTTAGGGGCCAGCCCCTGTCCAGATAGAGATGGGTAAAATAGTAAAAAGTCGATACAAGATCTGGTTTAGACAAGATAAGATAGTATATAGAACAGATTTTTTAAACAAAGCGGTCGCGATTTTCCCTCGCTTGCTTGTTTTGCTGATCTATGTATCTCTTTTTCTCATGCACGCGCTCGGCCACAGACCACGTTAAGACGGTGTTATACTAAAATGAACTCTACGCTGATGTAAATAGATATGTTTGTTTATATCAATTTTCTAGAGGAAACGGTATTGTTTACAGTTAATTTATTTTTAAAACTAAGTTTACTTCATTGTTTTATTCAAAAGTACCAGGGCACTATGAAGTACTAAGAGGTATTTTTTTATTTTCTGCTTATTTTCTTTCTCTGAAAAAATATACATATTCAATAGTACCAGGCCTACCAAAAAGTACTAAGAGGTAATTTTTATTTCTGGATTTTTCTTACCCTGTACATGTATTCAAAAGTACCAGGCGGACATGAAATACCAAGTGGTTGCTTTTTAGTAATGGGGTGGACTTGCCATGCAGTTATTAGTATTATTAATGCAAACATGTTTATTGTTTATTTCCCCCACCACTTACTTTAACTAAGAGTTCAAACAAATAGTTGAATTTTAAAGCCTAGTAAACAATATCGTGGCGCTTAAGCGTAATTTTTCTTTTACTATCGATATATTAAACTATGAATCCCTTCATGCTCCTCCCTACTGTACACCGTTAGAGCGTTTGGAGGAACCAAATTTTAATTTATTTTTATTGTTTTTCAAACGCTCAAAAAGTGGGCGCTTCGCGGAACGATTTGT
>JABMDO010000764.1:0-21185 GCA_014851415.1 Cnaphalocrocis medinalis | reverse complement strand
GCAATTTAATTTTACAACAATACAGTAATTTACTTTGCTATAAAGCGAAAGGATCAAAATTTGTCAGTCTAACTATAAAGAAAACGTACGCGGCAACTCTATGCAAACAGTAACACATGCTTATGTGTGAGTGAAATTTTGCAAATCAAAACCGAAACATGACTTCCGCACTAGCCGAGAACGCTCTTAGCAAAAACTCCTAAGTCATGTCGAACGTCAAGGCTTTCAATAAGACCATCTAAATCGCATGCCATTGTTTTGGGCCGCGAATTGTTAGCTAAATCTATACAAATCGTGTCTTGTTCCATGCAGAAGCTGAAGCAATAATAACCGATAATCTCATCAATTAATTTAAACTATCCACACGTTATTGAACACAAATCAACATAACACCTTTTGATTGACAGTTGACTGACCTTTGTTAAATTAATATCTGAATAGGCTTCAATTACCTATACAATTGTTTGCAGTCTCTAGGTTTTGAAATCTTTAATTTGGAGTCTTCTGATCAGGTTAGTGGTATAATGGCCATGTCCCCTGAGTGTATTATAATTATTTATAGATTTGGAGGATGTTCAACCACCAAATAAATGTTTTGGGTGTTGATGTAATGACTTAATAAATTTCCTCCTAAAGTGAACTTTCAGAAATATTTTCTGAAAGCTTAGATTTCTTCAAAATGTTAAATCAATTAAGCAATCTTTAATATTTTCCAGGTTTTATGAAGCAATCATTGAAGAAATTGATGATGAAAATGTAAAAGTAAAATTTGATGGCTACACTACCTTGGAAATAGTTTCATATGAAGATATTAAATCCATAAACTCCAGCTTGAAAAGGCCTTTGAGTGGTGATGAGGGCAAGTCAGTATCAATCGACCCTACTATAATAAAAATGTTAATTTTACATATTGTTTGTGGTTTAATCCTTGATTTTCTTTTCTATGTTAGTCTGTCAATATATTTTCGTTTATTTCAGACCTGGTAAAGGATACAACAGAGAATACTTAAAGAAAAAGAAGCAGAAAAAGCAACAGAGATTCAAACAAATTGAAGAAGAGAGAGAAAGCGAAAAGAATAAATGGTTATCATTTCATACCAAAGCATCTAAAAAACCAGGTGTCCGTAATAAAAGTATATTTGCCTCTCCTGATAACTTAACTGGTAGAGTTGGCATTGGCACTTGTGGCATATCTGGCAGACCTATGACTGAGTACACTCCTGGTGAGAAGTGGAAGAAGGGTGGATAATATTATATTGCTTGTTTATTGTTATCCCTAGTACCATAATTTTAGACATTATTACTTTTTCTTAAGATAATTTCATGCAAATTGCAGTAGCTAATTAAAGTTTCATTAAAACAACTTTAAATAAAAATCTGACATAAGACATGTAACTGTAAGAATGTATTTTTTGAACATGGCATGACTATTTTACTTATCAAACAAACATGCTCAACTCGAAAGTCTGTTCAAATATGATACAACAATTAATGACGTGACCTTCTACATAATCCTTCACAGTTGCCTTGTATAATAAAGTGCTAATTTGCTTTTTTACTACCTATTTTGTTGTGTCATATTTGAACAGATTGGAAAAAAAAATGTTGTTTAATTGAAACTAATAATAATTGAATGTTCACTAGAAATATTGGCGTAATGTGAAGTAGCTAAATTTGAAAAGCTTGTTAATAAGTTCTGTATGTATTTTGACTGAAAGGGCATGTACATTTAAACTAGCGACACGTCTGCATGGGTCGCCTATACGCAGTTTCTGCCAAAGGGAATGACAATGATTTATTTATAAGTAAACCAACCATCCCACTCGGTTGGTTTCAGGAAAACAAGCAATCAGTAAGAGTGCCATTAGTTTATTGTTATTCTGAAAGGTAAACAATGTGTACCTACAAGATAGTTAACTGCCAATAAAGATTATAAATACATTATGTTATGGCCAGGTTTCAACACTCAAGAATTTGTCCTGGATAGCTTATCTGACTGATGTTTAACCTTTCATAGGTACTATCTATTCTTAAAATATTATCCCTTAAAATTGAAGATTATTAAAACTGACGTACGTATTTGCAGTTAAGAGTATTTACTTTCCCATAAAATCTCTTTCTCTGATCTCGCAATGTTTATTGGCGGTGGCTTGATGTTTCCCCGCCTCTAGTATAAAAAAATACTTTATGTATATGATATTTATATCTAAACAAAAATCACTAGAAACAAAAGGATGGACTATTGAAAGTGATTTATCTATATCTGCAATTCTCTATAATAACGTGTCAATAAAGCGAAAGTTATCGATAGCGGCGCTGCCGCTTATATCATGGGGTATGGTTGGTTACCATTGGTTATAGAACATGGGAATTCCGTTAGTTCCCCGTAAATCCGTTTTCAAGACTGTTTTGACGCATTAAACGAGTAGGTATGTACATACAATATGAATTTTCAATAATACACGGTGCGGTCGCTTCGAGTCATAGGAAAATAACCTTTAAGTAGGTAGATCTAAATAGTAAATGTGCAAGATTCGAGTGTTTTCCAATGAAATACTGATTTATGTGGACTATGCCCTAAGGAGGTTGTTTTGAACATTGGGAGGGGTACTTACTGGGATCCGGGATCTGATGCACACCACTTTGTTAGTCACAGCAATAATGGTAGGATTCACAATTCGCGGTGCGTGCGTAGTTGCGTGCGCGCTGTCGATCGGGTGGTTGGCGCGAGAGTGTGTGGGAGTGGGCGGGGTGCGGAAGGATACGGGAAACGGGGAAACAGGTATGGCTGCGTTCAAAAATCCCGATTCTTAAGGAGCCGATTCTGTCACCGCCTTTTTACTGTATTTAAATTTTGGCGCTAACATACACCCCCCCAAAAAAGGGTTGAAAACCTTTTTTTCTCAAATAAAAGTACTGCCTGCACAAGACAGTAGCAAAATATGTAATAACTACTAATAAGATGGCTAGCTGCACCTTGTTGTTTCTACTTATCTACTACTACTATTACTATTAATCAAATGGACTGTATCTTCGTTTACGAAAAAGGTATTAAAATAAAACTAAAATTATTATTAAGTTACATTAATAAGTTAACTATGTATTATTAGCAAGTTGGTAACGGACACAGTTTCGCAGTGGCTCTTTTATAAGTCCCTGTGCTCGTTCTCAACTCCACTACTCGCACCACCGAGTCCGGTCCAGGAAAAACTCTAGTCACTCGCCCTAAGCTCCATTGAAGTGGGGGTAAGTTATCCTCCTTAATAATGACAAGATCCCCAACAGAGATGTTATCCTTTGATAATTGCCATTTACCCCGCTGTTGTAGCGTGTGAAGGTATTCCTGGCTCCATCGTTTCCATATGCTGTTTACTATAAACTGAGTTAGAAGCCAACGAGATTTTGGCGTTAATCTTTCCTCAACTGGAGGTTCAGGTATGGAAACCAATGGAGAGCCTACTATGAAGTGACCCGGAGTCAAAGCGCTAAGTTCAGATGGGTCATCTGAGGTTGGACACAGTGGTCTCGAATTCAAAATGGACTCAATTTGTGTAAAGATTGTCGCATACTCTTCGAACGTTAAGCTACGGTCACCTATAACGCGTTTTAGGTGAGTTTTACTTGACTTAACGGCAGCTTCAGCTAGACCGTTGAAATGCGGACTTAATGGTGGTGAAAACTTCCATTCAATGAAGTGATCAGAAAGATAACTGTTTAGAGTAGGGCATTTCCTAATATCTTGTTGAAATCTACTCAATAAATTGCAAGCACCCTTAAAATTGGATCCAGAATCAGACCATATCTCTCTAGGTAAGCCACGACGCGCTACGAATCGTTTAAGAGCCGCCAGAAATGCCCTCTGTGGTCAGGTCACTGACAACCTCGAGATGAACGGCTTTGGTTACAAAGCAGACGATGACACACAGGTAAACCTTGAGGATTTTAGCATTGCGCAGTTTACTACTCTTCATATTAAAATGACCAGCGAAATCTATTCCTACAGAGACGAATGGGCGATTAGATTTATTAACACGACTTGCAGGTAAGTCACCCATGAGCGTCTGAGCTGGTTGACACTTGAGACGAAAGCAGCGCAAGCATTTGAAAATTCGACTCCTAATAACGCGCCTAGCCGAGAGGATCCAGTAATTTTCTCGTAAAAGAGACATCAAAGTGCTCGGCCCTACATGCAGATACTTGACGTGGTGGTGATCCACGATCAAAGTGGTAAGGTGATGAGATGACGGCAAAACCAAAGGATGTTTGGATGAATAATCCAAAGCTGAATTCGTCAATCTGCCACCTACGCGAAGTAAACCTTCATCGTCGATGAAGGGTTTTAAACGTCTCAAACCAGTACTACACATCACGTTGTCTTTAACCTTCTTTATATCACTCGAAAATGAGTTGTGTTGTACAATTTTAACTAGACGCAAGAGACTACTTTGTAGCTCATTACTAGATAATGGTCCAGTGTATTTATCAGTCTTATTAAGACAATTATGAGCGAATCGACGGCACCAAGCGACCACTCGGGTAAGTTTCGTTAAGTTGCTATATTTTTCAATTACAGATTCATCATAACTAGATGGCGTGAATTGCTGTGTGCTGGTTGTAGCGGCTACGACTTTCTTCGTCTTCTTTAATCCAGGTAAGTTACCATGATCTATCTGTTCACAGGGAGCCGGCCAAGTATCTTCGGCAGATGACAACCATGCAGGACCCCACCACAAGTGATGACGAGCAAGCTCGAACGGTGAAATTCCTCTGGAAGCAGGATCTGCAGGATTCATGCTGCTAGGAACGTAACGCCAAGACTCGGCTGGAACCGTATTCTGGATCTGACTGACCCGATTGGATTCAAAAACACTCAGCAAATGAGGATCAGTGCGAAGCCAACACAACACAATTGAAGAGTCACTCCATGCAAAGGTATCACGGTGCAGATTAGTTCTAGATTTCAAGCTAGCCGTGACACGGGACAAAAGACGTGCAAGCAAGTGGGAAGCGCAAAGTTCCAGTTTTGGAATCGTGAGTTTCTGCTTATTAGGGGCTACCCGAGTCTTTGCCATGAGAAGGTGGATGGTGACCCTGCCATCAACATGAACGCATCGCATATAAACTACAGCTGCGTAAGCAGCTTCGGACGCATCGCTGAAGCCATGTAAATCGAAAAATACAACAGATTCGGACAAGATCTGCCTGTCGATTGCAATTGAACGCAAGTGATGTAAGTTATTACAAAACTCCTTCCAGTCATCTAGGACCTCAACCGGTGGAATATCATCCCATGCAAGGCCAAGTTTCCATAAACGTTGCATGAGGATTTTGACAAAAATTACGCAAGGAGATAGCCACCCATTGGGATCATAGATGGAACTGATCCTAGAAAGGATAATACGCTTCGTGCAGTTATCACTGCTCAGAGATACCGTGAAGTTGAAAGTATCTGACTTCGCATTATATTGAAAACCCAATATCTTTATATACTCATGTGAATCTTCGGTGAAATTAATTTCACAATGTTCTTCAGGTATGCCCTCCAGTAATTGGGGACAGTTACTTGTCCACTTTCGGAGCTCAAAACAACCATGTGACAGTAAATCAATAACTTCGTTTTTAACCTCGCGAGCTTCTTCCAACGAACTAGCGCCCGAGCAAATATCGACGGTCCCTACGTATAACGCCGTATCTTCAAAACCTAAATTTTACAGGAGAGTGTTTTAAAGTTTGAAACATGTGTTGCTCATGTTCTATTATACCTACAGTTATGAAATTTGGCACACTAGGTAAATAGGTGCTATAATGCGTAAAAAAGCTAATAATAAGTTTCTACGATTATTATTTATATACTATTTGTTACTTACTAACTTTTACGCCGGAATTATTCAGACTACAAACAACGTAAGTGGTACAACCTATTGCTTACGGGGGACTTAAGTCATCAATCCTAAGATTAACTGCCCGAAAGGTCATTTTACGCCGAATATAATATTCACATACGGGGTTTTTGGGTTTTCTATTTTTTGTTTCGATGCAATCTATATATCAAAAAAGGCATATGAAACTTGGGAACAGCTGGATCTTAAATATTTTTTAACTAAATTTAACAGAACAGGGACTGATAATGAATTTTGGTGAACTTCGTATCTACTCGTATCACTGAAAAATATACAAAACTTAATAGTAACTAGTAATAAAACGCATTGGATGGTAACTAAGGTATTTTTGTTATTAGTCTAATCTGTCCTAGCTGGGCAAAGGCCTCTCCCAAACCCCTTGGTCTCTGTCAGTAGCCAGCGCTTGGCAATCCAGTTTGTGGTGGTCTGAATCATCACGCCATCTTTTTCTCGGTCTGCATCTCAACCAACGCCCACCTGTTGGCTTGTATAGTGTAACTATTTTAGTCCTACTCTCCGGGTGCATCCTACACACGTGACCTGCCCAGTTCCACTTCAATTTGGCGGATTATTCGCCCACATAATATCTGTAATCCACGATGTGAAGCAAATTAGCCATAAAACAAATGCTCAGTACAAGAGCTACTTCGAATAGGACGCTGCGGCAACACTTAGTCGACTGCTACCCAATCTTGCTGGTCCAGAGGCCTCATGCCAGAGGCTATATGCTGGTATGGTACGATCGATAGCCATGTATGGAGCCCCCGTGTTTTCCGGTTCCCTGATTAGCCAAAATATCGCCATACTGCATTAATTACAGCTGGTGATGGCTATCAGGGCTATACGTGGCTATAGCTCGATCTCGTTTGAGGCGGCATGCATGCTGGTCTGAACTCTACCCTAGGAGTTTGATGCTAGAACCCTCTGTGCCAGGGTTATCTTTCCGGCTCACACAGATACTCTCGGAGCATGGATGCTTCGGGAGATATCTGTGCCGGATAGGAAAGGAACCAAATGCTACCTGCCTGTCATCTTGACTAGGCAGAGTATACACTCGCGGTATATGCTGCTTGGTTGGTGGAACCTAGAGATCTCTGCGTCACTATTGGAGTCGACTTATCCCTGCCGACTGTAGTGCGCACTATGGTCGGGTGTAGGGCAGCCTGAGAGTCGATTTCTTCTTTTTGCGAGAGTGTCATGCTCCAGAATGAGGAAGCCCAGCGCGAACGTGATCGTTTAAATCCCAGTTTAGGAGGAGGCATCATAGGGGATGTTCTGCCGTTCTGCCTGTGGCTAGGGGCGTTTAGAATACTGCCAAGGTATTCCCGGTCTGTCGTAAGAGGCGACTAATCGGGGTTTTGATGTACGTGAGCATACCCATTACTGGGGAGTGGCTTGCTCAGTGCTTTTAGGCATACTATGCCATGGGCGAACACGGCCACGGAAACGAGCCTCCTCTAGGGAACTACGCTTTGCAGTCCAACGTTTTATTTTGCATATTGATCGACATAGCCGACAAAAGTAACAGAAGAAAGGTAGTAGCTGTTATGGTTCAGAGTAATATAGGATGCTCATACATGCTGCTGATATCACGCTGGTAGACTAAGCGAAAGAGTGAAAGGAGTTCCTTAAAAACGGTAGTCTAAGGTTCAATGTGGCAAAGACGGAGTGTATGGCTAGCAGTTTTACGGATCCTATGCATGTTTGCACAAATTTGAGTGCAGAGACCGATATAATAACCTGGTATTAGTACTCTACTCGTCCAGTGACATTATTTGCGACGTCAAGGCGCACATTGACTCCGCGTGGGCAAAATGGCGAGAGTTGGCAAGCGTCATTTATGACCCTAATATGCCGGTTGAACTGAAAGGACAGGTATACAAATCCATTACCTGGCCGGTTCTCTCTCATATGGCAGTAAGTCTTGGCTGTACTTAAGCGATATAAGTAGGTGTTCCACTACCAGTAGAATTCCCACCAATATCGTTCATCCGAACATGCTGCGATGGATATGTGGAGTTATGCGGCAAGATCGTGTGAGGTAAATAATATCGGATACACGGCATCCTTCATGTTTGTGACATAGCAGATAAATTGGAGCATGTCGTCCACGTTTTACGCAAACTGGATAGATGTAGGCAAATAATTTCTGACCATGCCTCTATCGCCGGGTCTTGGTTGAAAGGAAGGATCAAAAAAGGTTTGACTTGACGTCGTAGTAAGGGACAATGGGTGCAAAAGACTAGTCTGCGCAAGTGGAGAAGATACAATAGGAAAGAGAACCCTGAACTTCAAAGCGCCAGCTGGGACACAACTGGGATTTGATACTAATATTTTGATGGCTCTTACATCATTGGCAAGAGTCGTCCAAGCGGATAAAATGTGATTACCGTGGTAATTGCTGAGGGATTACTGGGATATCTGTAACGAGTTGTGGCTAAGATGTGCTGGTAATTTGTAAATGTGGCTGCGACGATGTGTGCAGTCATATCCAACGAGAGTCTTACGGTACAACATCGTCTATCATTCATATCTATGCCGCCTACACTAACTGGTGGTGGCGACTAGATGAAGTCATATCCCAGAAGATTGCTGCAGCTGACGGTCACAAGTGCGCTGGCACTGAGGCATATGTGAAGAAATGGCAACGAGCAGATGCACAAGCCACGATGTTTACAGGTTTGCTAAATGCGTTGATAAGCTCTTTTCGTCTAGCTCTAGCAACAGGTCTCTGTTGCCAGAGCAAGGTGATACCAGCTGCAACCAGTTATGACAAGCTGAAATCATCTAAGGGACAGAAGCTCGACTTCAAGTGCGCCAGGCTCAAAGTAGCACAATTTTGTGCCGTAGTCGAGTGCCGCCATGTAACAGACCCTGAACTCTGTGGCGCTGAAGAAGAGGTAGCAACTGGCGCTCATCTTTTGACAAGCTGCCGAATAAGCAACAAAAAAGGTGTAGCCAACGGAACTCCATCGAACCAGGGACTTGTGTATTTGTTACTAAACAATGAACCGTTTTTTGAAAAAAAAAAGCAATAAATTAATCAAAATACAACCCTTAAAACATTAATCACGCTCAGTCATTATATTCGTTTACGACGTAAAATTACGTAAATGGTAATTACTAGCAATACTAAAACAATAGCTTCCATCGTAAAACATCAAATCTGGTATATAGTAAGAACATTGATTTTAACTTCCCGGCGTAAAACTGCCCAAAAACCATATAAGCCACATTGAATATTAAATTTCCCGCGTATAATAACTGAACTGCCACCTTCGCGTTGTTCCGTCTCGGGCGTAAAAGCGCTCAACTGGCACTAATGGGCAAGTATGATGGCAACATTCCCAAGTAGTAGACCGTTACTACCATTACAGTATTTGTACGTTGGTCGTAGTGCACTTATGCACTTTGTCGTGCATCGATTTAGAGTACTTTTAGGCACATTTTCGACCTACTGTTTGAACTAATCGAAAGTTATCGTTGATTTCGGGGTTTTGCAATAAAAACATGCAAATCCCTAAGGTGCCACTTGCGGCCTTATACGTAGGGACCGTCGATATCATCTACGAAGATATCCTCCAACAAAATTTGTGACGCACGAGGGTGAGTATTTTGACCCTGAAACGCCAGCTCATGAAGACACCTCATAGCTAGGAATGGGGCTGTAGTGACACCATAAGTCACTGTATTTAATTGAAACTCTTGAAGTTCTCCACGTTCATTATGCCACAGTATAAGTTGATAAGGACGATCGTCCTTGTGTACTAAGATCTGACGATACATCTGACGGATGTCTGCCGTGAAAACGACCTCATGGAGACGAAAGTGCAAAATTATGTCGACTATATCCTGCTGAAGTTTCGGACCGACTAATAACTCGTCATTCAATGATTTCCCCGAAGTACTCTTCATAGATGCATCAAAAACACACCTAAGCTTAAGTGAATCTTTTTTAAACACCCCGTGGTGAGGTATGTAATTTTTAGGGAAATGCTGTGCAATTGAGGGTTCAATTGGCTGCATGTGGCCCGAGATAAGATAGTCATTCATAAAATCGCGGTATTTCAAATTTAATATATCGTCTCGCTTTAATCTCCGCTCGAGAGAAAATAATCTGCGCAATGCTAAATCCCTGGTTTCTCCAATGTCAACCTTATTCTCTTTAAAAGGAAGACGTACAACGAACCGCCCATCTTGAGTACGCGAATGCGTCTGCTTAAAATGATTCTCACACCTAACATCATCGGGGTTCATTGGTTTAGTTACAGGAATTTCTTCTAAGTCCCAAAAGCGCTGTAAAGTCTCATTTATTGAAGTAACGCACGTGAACGATTGTAACTCAGCTGTAGGTACGCAATTATTGTCATAGTAATCGCCCATCAAAACCCATCCGAAAATGGTATCAAACGCAGTAGGTAAATTGTCACCCAAAGTCAATTTATTACCGTGGAAAATCTTCGCGCATGCACCCGAACCTAACAAAATATCAATATTACCGCGTTCATAAAACTGGGGATCGGCGAGCTTAAGATGTTCGAAATGTTGAATTACCGACCTCTCAATAGTAGTCACAGGGATCTGCGACGTAATTTTCGGTAAAACAAACAATTCAACACGCAACGGAGGGGCATTGACCTCTGCGGGTCGCAAATTCAGCTGTAGTTGACCTTTAGGTATCACCTTATTATTCCCGCCAATACCAGAAATTGAAACGTTCGTTTTATCATACCGCAAGCCTAAACGTTGTGCGCATGAAGTACTTATAAAGTTAGCCATACTGCCCGGATCAAGTAGCGCCCTGACTGGTTGATATCTCTCGCCGATTCTAACATTTACTTCGATAATGGCGGTCGCGAGCAGAGTATGACAACGCGGATTATCGTTATCACTGCAACCGGCGACAGCGCGATCGCGCTCGAACGAGTGCGAGTGAGACGGAGTATTCGCTGCGCGGGAACATGCAGTGGCTACGAGTTGATGTAAAGATGGCGGCTTTTCGGGCTGCGAGGATGGCGTACGCGCGGGCTCCTGCGATGAATTATTATTGCTCCGGGTGCGTTCGGATTTGTGGTCGGAGCATGATAACGGAGTGGCGGAAGATTTGAAATCTGATTGTGCGTTGATAGCCGCGTGTGAATTACGATGTGTGACGTTATTTTTGTTACCGTGCGATTCTTCAACATGAAGTAAACTGTTGTGTTTACGTTTGCAGATTTGACACCTCGACTTAGACATACAATTATACACCCGATGCGATCGTAAACAATTAAAACATAAGTTCTTCGATTTGACGAACTCGTTACGCGACTTCATATCCATTGATGCGAATTTCATACATTTAAACAGTAAGTGCGAGCCTGCGCACAGAGTACACGCTAGATTACTGTTGTTATTATTTGTCGAGGTTACACTGGATGTGAAAGACATTTTGTTATTACTGTTGTTACTTGGCCTGGAATGATGCTTTGTGTGAGAATCCTTAGAAGCATTTAGGCTTAACTCTGACGTTTCAATAGTTTTACACAAGTTATCAAGAAATGTTAAAAGGTCATTGAACTCTGGAATAGCATTTTGATGTGTTAGCTCAAATTTAGTACGTAGATCATGATCTAACTTTCTCGTGAATATGTGTAACAGTAAAAATGACCATTTATCGACTGGAAATTGCAAGCTAGCTAAACCTCGTGAATTCTCCTGTAAGTTATTGACAAACGACCGTAACTGAGAGACATTGTTGGCGGACACTGTGGGTAACGATAGCATGGTATTGAGATGGGTATCCGCAATTAACCGTCTATTATTGTATCGCTCGCAAATAAGATTCCGCGCCACTTCATAGTTCTCAGGAATATTAGATAAGTGTTTGACAAGACTAAGAGGTTCGCCTTTTAAGCAACTCAATAAATAATGTTTTTTCTGAACCGGACTCAGCGATTCATTTTGGTGCACTAAATTATCAAACATGTTAATGAAACTAGGAAAATCGCAATAATTTCCGGAAAACGTTTGGAGATCTATTTTAGGTAGTCGAATATTATCAAAATTGTGATTACTTGTGTGTGATTTAGACTCGAATTTATTGTCAGGTTGAAAACAGCGTAACTTAACCATAATATCAGTGTAGTAATCCTCAAACAAATTATACTTCTTTTTGTGTGACTGAATTGCATCGAGATCCTCTTTTAAATCGACTATGATGTTTAAATACGTACTTTCGAATTCTTTTCGAACAGACTCAATGTCCTGGCAGCGTACTAGAAACCGTTCTCTATTTTCATTCGCAGTAGCGACAGCAAGGTGCAAACTAGCGATTTTATCAAACAAAAGCTCAAACTTTACAGTGTGCATGTTAGTTTTCTTCGACATTTGAGTAAATACGAAAATTAGTACGAAAGAATTCCCAAAACGCAATGTAATCAAAATGGCGGACCCACGCCGCGAGGTTCAGACAAGAATCTTTTATAAATTAGGCTCGAATAAGACCAAGATGTTTTGAACATTGGGAGGGGTACTTACTGGGATCCGGGATCTGATGCACACCACTTTGTTAGTCACAGCAATAATGGTAGGATTCACAATTCGCGGTGCGTGCGTAGTTGCGTGCGCGCTGTCGATCGGGTGGTTGGCGCGAGAGTGTGTGGGAGTGGGCGGGGTGCGGAAGGATACGGGAAACGGGGAAACAGGTATGGCTGCGTTCAAAAATCCCGATTCTTAAGGAGCCGATTCTGTCACCGCCTTTTTACTGTATTTAAATTTTGGCGCTAACAGAGGTACCTATGAAATAAACGTAAAAATCTGAAATAAAAAAGCTGTTTTATTAATCACACTTTAATAAGTAAGAGGAAGAGTTTTCACCGCCATATACTTAGCATACCTAGTCGTCTCGGCGCATAATGTCCTTTTCTCGAAATGGCCTTTCTCATAATGTCCTTTTCTCAAAATGTCCTTTCTCAGAATGTCCTTTCTTAAAATGTCAAAATGCCAATCTCAACAATCACCCACTAAATACAGGTCATTTATAGTGCACAAGTGTGAGCGCAGACCCACACAAGCATACTATTCTTAACCTCATATTGCAATGGGTCACCAGTGTGAAACGCTCGAAGACGGATCACGCGTGACCAACAGTTTAACGTGCTTTCCAGGGCAAGAGGGTAACAAAGACCGTCATCTTTTAGACTTCGGGTTGATACAGAAGAACTCATGTAGGTAATATTACACATTTCTTACTTAAGTAAATTTTAGTGAGGACTAAAGTCTGAAGTTTGAGAAAAGTTACTATGTACTACTAATTCAATCAAGAACCGCCTTTTGATCCAGGACCTAATATATAGGTACCTACTTAAAGAAGCTTTTCATGTTGGCCGTCAAGTTATGTCAGCAACCGCCCAGTAGTCGTTGGGAAAATAACTGGGTCACCCACTCTAATGGAATCTAAATCCAGTAACGAAGTAGGTACCTATGCATCATCAAACTAAATGGGACAGTAAGATCAATAAAATTAATTCGCTTTAGTGTAACAAATGAGACAAGTGATTAATTACGGTAATAAAAATATGCTGGTCGATGTTAAAATGTAAGTATGTTAGGTATTCATTTATGTCCCCCTCAGTACCTTAGTGTATTGTTTCTATTTTTTTTTATCACATATACGACTAGGTACTTGTGTTAATCTTATAGCAGTATTTCCAGAGCGGTATCATTCATTAATCCTTACTCGATGTAACTGCGATAAACCGCGTGCACCGCGTTGGGCGCCACTCAAAGTTAGTATAAAGTGCCGTTGATAGATGGCGTTACCGGTAGAATTTGCACACTATTGACGGCCTCGATGGCGTAAAGACTAGGTGTTCTCCGGAAGCGCGAAAGGTCTCGCGTACGATTTCCGGCCAAGTCAATTTAGGAAACTACTTACATTTTCTAAGTTTTCTTGGGTCTGGGTATTCTGGGTTGACGCCTCCAATTAATTAACGTCATCTGGTACTCATAGTACAGGGGTTACCCTAGTTTGAGACTAGGTTGATTGGTGTGATTGTCTGGCGCATTTACCTATTTATTTATTGGTTTGGATGCAATGTATCTAAGGGGCTTAGATTTTTAAGGTCAATCTACCTACCTATTAAAAATGCTACTATGTTTGCGTGTCATTCTTAATTAATTGGTTGGTAGGATGTTTATTGTATTCACTTAAAATCTACAAGATTCAAACCTAGATGAACCTATAGATAATTATAATCAAGGAATGGCTACATAATGACTTACACCATTTATAATTACTCAAGAACGGCTGATTCGATTTAAATGTGGGTGAGTCACGTTTCGGCATGAATCGGCTGGCTCGACCGAATTGATACCACGGCCTCACAGGAGACTGGCGTGAAGCACCTGCGCTGTGTTTCGTCGAGTGAGCGAGGGTACCGGAGGGCTAATGGGGGTGGGAAGGGGGGTTAAGGCTGCCTGTCCATTTAAGCGGAGCGATGCGGCGGAGCGGAGAAACGGACAAATATTAGCCAATAGTATTACACAAAAATTCTACTGGCTAAAATAAATAAATACTATTGGCTAATATTTGTCCGTTTCTCCGCTCCGCCGCATCGCTCCGCTTAAATGGACAGGCAGCCTTAAAGATGGGCAGCGCACTTGTGGCGGCAATCGCTTACCATCAGGTGATCCTGCCACCTATCACATAAAAAAATCATTGATGGCCCTATCTTTGGCCCAAACAGTAAATTAATATCTTGTGGATATTTATTTAGGGTCTCGGTGGTCGTGATTGGATGAGCCAGGCACGGGATCGCCAGGAGTGGTAGAAGAGGGAGGAGGCCTACATCCAAGAATGGATCCACAATAGGCAACCATGATGATGATTTATTTAGGGTAGGTATGTAAAGTAGCAATTTTTTATTGTTTTTTTACACTACCTACTTATATTGAGCAGACGGCACACGTGAGGCCATAACCTCCACTTTTATTTATTTATTTATTTACTTCAACAATGATATTAAGAGCTTACAGTTGCTCAAAGTGCTCTTATTATAATTCAGGTAATCAGATGACACAAATTTAGACACAGCTAGAAGACACACTTATGAACTTTTGCAACAATACCCAAGATATCATCACAATATTGCTACCAACTGCAGTTATTCCTACTATTTACCTTGTTCCAGATGGACTGTAAACAAAAATGTACATAGGTAGGTGCATCGCTCACGTATACATACCTACGGACGTGTCGGAACGCCTCGCGTGGGTGGTGGCGTAATCAAATCACTCATGTTCCGCTGATTGTTTTCAAAATATAACATAAAATATGATTAGTGGGCAGAGGCAGGTAGTATAGCTTTCATTCAAACAGTTAGATTGTCAGCAGTGCTTGATCTCCATAACGACGAGGTAAAAACTTATGTGGAGACTTTCCTCTATATAGCAACGACCGGCGAAATATCGAGACACCTACATCTGGGAGCACGGTAGTGCCCCCGCCAAGTTGAGGAAAAAAGCGACACGGAGCGGCGGCACGCTTGATCCTTTTTCCGATAATTTTACTTCGTAGTACGCGGTGTGTATCAGTACGCACCTAATCTACTCGTAGATATAGAGGTATGTCACAATTTCACGACGATATACCACTAACAAAAATGGAGTTCGAGTTGCCAGCAAAATCGCTTGCACTGCTTTAGCTTCGTCACCGTAGTTACATCGTTTAGCCCGCCACGATGTGTGAGCTTGTACCATGTTTTATTTGCAATAAACAACATCATTATCAATCATGCTTTTGGCCCCAAATGAGATTTCTTGAGGCGAGGCAGTGGGCAAGGTTCTCATGTACCTATATAATTAAGTTATTTTATGGGGCCCATGTCGCCCACGCCTAGCTACTCCACTGGTGATTATTACTTAATATTCCTCCGTTTTCTGATTTCCTAAACATGAGTACCTAGGTACCTACTACCTATTTATTCAACTTTAGTGTGGAATCAGGTTAATGTGACATGTTATATGAATTATTTTAATTAATATTAATGGCAGCGTGGCCCAGTTTGGGAGGGAATACCCCCAGCAGAAGAGCCGTTACTTATTTGAGAAGTAATCATTGTCAATGCAAGCAAATAGCGGCGGCCTAAGCCCGGCCGGGGAGGGTCGGCTGGGGAAATACTGCCGGATTAGTTTGAGCCATGAAAATCTTCCTCTAGTTTGCTTTATTCATTTAAATCTGGATAGGGATATAGTTTATTTTTATTAACCCTACGAAAGTTGCATCATGAATAAATACACTGGTTTCGTTAAATCAGGTCCAGCTTCAGATTTTGTTTACCCTCGGCGTTGTTACTTATACTCTACCTACTTATATACAAATTGTAGTACTTGTACATTATGTACCTATCTAAATTAGGTAGGTAGTTTGAGTCAGTTGAAGTTTAAAATATTTTACTCTAAAGTGAGGTGGTACGTATTACATAAAATTACTTTATTGTCATATTTCCTTTGAAAATAAAAACAATTTTTCCCGCACCGGCAACATAAACGGTAACGACCGAAAGGTGCGCAATATTATAAAGGCACACGGTTTATGTGATTAAAGGAAATGACATGGAAATTGTAACTCGTAGGTACACACGGGATTGTTACGGGAAAATTTTGGTTCATTTCAAATTATTACAAGTTTATTTATATCAGCTGGTTGGTAAGTACCTACTTACATGGAACTGTGGCTCATGTTTAGAGTGGTTTTTAAAGTGCGAGCTGCTGTAGGCAGCTGGCTAGGGCCAGTAAACAGCTACTCGCCTTATTACTTACTCGGACGCCAGTAGCTCGGCTCGCCCTTACCGTCTATTGCTATTAAGTCTTGCAAGTGGACTAGCGAATTGACTTAATTGCGAGTAATCGTCATGACAACTTTTTTTTTGTAACAGTGTCGACTGAACAAAGAGACACTTTTTGATATAATTTACCGGTATATTGAGAATTAACACCACTCAAAACAAATCAATGAAACATATCTAAGTACTTACATGTAATGTACACATATCTACACATGGACATAATTATAATATATATAGATATAATAAATGCGTGTAAACTATTGTACTCACTATGATAGTATCAAACAAAGTGTACAATAAATGAAAACGAATAAAAATAACTTAATCTAAGTATTTAATCATACATGACGTGGTGTATCATTCTTCAAACTAAGTAACATCAGTTTCACTAAAGAATGTTTACCTACTTATGTTCGATACAACTATTTTTCAGCGCCCATTCTTTTTACCTAATCTTTCAACATTGCCTTCATTTGCTTAAACACACACATCGTGTGCTTTCTTTACAGCTGTCTCCAGTCAGTTGTTTCAAAACAGCAATTTAGCGTAACTTTTACCAACAGTATCCGCTCGATAAACCAGCTACGCAACACAATATTCTAAATCGCATACTAACTGTACTGATATACTCAGATCAGACATTTTCACCGATACGTTATGTTGGTACTTATTTACTTTTTTGTATTGGTGTGCGTATTTTTTATTTAGTTTATTATCCTCCAATCCCCCAGGCAACGCCACCGCTCGTGACCCGCAATTAATTCTCTCCTGCCTCGATGCAGCTTCGCCGTACGTGTTGTTCTGTAGATAAGTAGCTACTGTACATGCTACATTGTTACTTATTAAGGTTCAACAAAGTGCGATTTCAGATCGTACACTGGTTGCTCCGCATCACCTATAAATAATTTAACTTAGAAAACTGGAGTTCGCGCCTTAATGGGGCTAACAGGCAGCCGGTGTAGCTACCTACAAAGTTACACCAATTGATCTGTTTTGTTGTTCAGATATTTCAAAACGGTCAGCTTTTTAAATTTAAGGTTAATAATAAACTCCTCCAATAAATTATTATAATGATTATACTAGTCTGTTATTTTGTATGAAATTGTAGGTAAGTAGGTATCTCAAGTTCCATGCGTCCTGACAAAAATATTGGTTAGTGTCACCTCCACAGAAATGAATTTTATTTTTGTTCGTTTTCACATTCACCACCGCTTTCTTTTTGTGGTTTAATTAAGTCCCCGGAAATAGAAAAGTAGAAGCAATGTCGGTCGCGCCCTTTTAATTTTTTTAGTAGAAAGTCACAGTGCAGAATTTTATTAACTTTTCTGTTTTATTGAATAGATACCTTCACAAAAAAAATTTTTTTTTACGTTTATTTCAGGAAAAGACGAATGCTACATAGGTATAGGAGTATTTATATACCTAGTAGGTAGGTACTACTTGTTTCCTTTAGTGCAAAACTACTTACATCTTACTTTGTATGACTTGACCTCAGTTAGATACTAGAAAGTGTGACTTTGGTAGGTAAAAACATTTAATTTTGTAAAAAAAATAATGTAAGGGTCATTCTAATCTAGCATGAAAAAACAAAAATTAGCATAAAATGAATATTTTTTTATACAATTATATTACTTTTAGTTAGGGTAACCGAGACAGTGATTGCCCAGTGTACAGTGAATGCCCGAATTAAGGTTAACATACATTTTAACTTATTTTCAAAGGTGTAGTTTTAAATTAAATCCATTAAATAACACTAAGATACTGTTTACTGGAGTTCTAAAAAAGACATTTGGCAAAATTTTCAGTAAATAATATTGTAATGGCAGTTTTTAGGCAGCGGGTGTTCGTCACTTCAATAAATGCGAATTCCTTACAGAATTTGTTAAGGATACATTTTGCGGTTTTGAAGTTTGTATCACTTGTATTTTCTTTTTTGACCGTTAAAGCACAACGACGTGTTAGTTAAATCTTCAATGTTTCATTTGAAGCAGTTATCGTAGCGTAATTTTATTCCATTAAGTATTTTAAGGGGGTGGGCAATCACTGTACCTAAATTAGGAGAAATTCAGTGATTGCCATACCAGAATACAGTTATTGCCATAGGCATGAGACAGTGATTGCCCGGGTAGGTATTTACTAAATCATGTGAAGGATTATAATAGTCTGACCGAATATTTTCTTTTTATCCTGTATCTTTCTATATGTATCTATATGTCTGGTACTTACTTCAAGGAGTTATATAAAATACAGCTTTTTACAAAAGGTTGACCTAAATAGGGGAAAATTATATCTGCTACCGTAAATCTAGGTGGAAAAGTTAAGTGGTAAGAAAAACAACCAATAATATATCGTAATAATTATTGTATTAGGTATTTTACCGTGGGAGAGCCACGTTTCAGAATTAATAAGCCGGCTTAAACGGAGTGATTCTATGATCACAGAAAATTAACGTCAAGCGGCGATAACGCGTGAGCGTACCGGAGGCTCAATGAAGGAGTTAAAATGTCGGCAGCGCATTTGTGATTCCACTTATTGTTGCGAGTGTCTATGAACGGTTCAAATCGCTTACCATCAGGTGATCCGTATGCTTAAGTGCCAGTGGCACATATAAAAATGGAATTATCAAGTTATGGTTGCAGTTAGTAATTAGAAAAAATATCGAATTTTAATTGTGGGAGAGCCACAATTCGGCATGAATGGGCCGGCTTGATTGGAGTGATACCACTGCTCTGCTTCACAGAAAACCGACGTGAAGCAGCCCCTCTGCTGTGTTTCGCCGAGTGAGTTAGGGTAACTGAGGCCCATCCGGAGGGAAGGGGATAAAAGGTTGGCAGCGCACTTGTGACTCCACTGGTGTTGCAGGTGACCATGGGCGGCAGCATTGCTTTTTATATATGATGTGACAGTCAAACACGCATCACTACACCAGTGGAGTCACAAGTATGCTGCAAATGTTTTAACTCCCCCCCCCCTCACCCCCAGTGGGCCTCCGATAACCTCAAAACTGTATCTACTTTTTGTACAATTGGTACTATTCATTAATTCGCTGTGATAACGACAAACTAGATGACGATTTTACTAGATTTTGAAATTAAACGGGTTTTCTTAGTCAATGGTATCTTATTTGGATGATGTTACTGATTTTGATTGCTTAGAAATATATCTTAACGCTTAAAAACTTACGAATGATCTAAAATTTTAAGTATTTATTAACATTTTTATGGAATTACAACGTGCGGTATAGGTGGCAATCACTATCTCATTTGGTTGGCAATGACTGTGTCAAGTGGGCAATCACTGTGTTTTTAGGAGATATTTTTGTTATACGTTATAATTATAAAATATTCTTAAGATGTTTGAATTATTGCTAACTTATCTCAATGCTAAACTATTAACGTTGTCAAATAATTACACTATGATTTCTAATTGTTAAAGTTAAGGATTTTATTGAAATAAAACTAGTGTCAATTCCTTAAGTGGGCAATCACTATCTCGATCACCCTAGGTGCATACAAATATTATTGAAACACAGTTTAATAATCAATAATTTATTTAAAAAAAATAAAAAACTAAAAAAGATCGTAGGGTAACCGAGATAGTGATTGCCCAGTGTACAGTGATTGCCCGAATTAAGGTTAACATACATTTTAACTTATTTTCAAAGGTGTAGTTTTACATTAAATCCGTTAAATAACACTAGGATACTGTTAACTAGAGTTCTAAATAAGACATTTGGCAAAATTTTCAATAAAAATATTGTAATGGCAGTTTTTTGACAGCGGGTGTCCGTCACTTCAAAAAATGCGAATTCCTTACAGAATTTCTTAAGGATGCATTTTGTAGTTTTGAAGTTTGTATCACTTTAAATTTCTTTTTTGAGCGTTAAAGCACAACGACGTGTTTGTTAAAGCTTTAATGTTTCATTCGAAGCAGTTATCGCGGCATAATTTTATTCCATTAAGTATTTTAAGAGGGTGGGCAATCACTGTACCTAAAATATGACAAATTCAGTTATTGCCATACCAGAATTCAGTTATTGCCATGGGTATGAGACAGTGATTGCCCGGGTAGGTATTTACTAAATCACGTGAGGGATATAATAATCGAACCGAATATTTTCTTTATATCCTGTATCTTTCTTTATATCTAGGTGTAGGTACAAGGAGTTTCGAAAAAACTGCTTTTTACAAAAAGTTGACCTAAAATAGGGGAAAATTTGATTTGCTACCGCAAATCTTGTAGAAAAAAACAACCAATTAGGAATATCGTAATAATTATTGGATTTGGTATTTTACCGTGGGAGAGCCACGCTTCAGAATTAATAAGCAGGCTTAAACGGAGTGATTATATGATCACAGAAAACCAACGGCAAGCGGCGATAACGCGTGAGGGTACCGGAGGCTCAATGAAGGAGTAAAAATGTTGGCAGCGCATATGTGATTCCACTTATTGTTGC
>JABMDO010000763.1:0-24106 GCA_014851415.1 Cnaphalocrocis medinalis | reverse complement strand
AAATCTGTAAACAACATTTATAGATCACAACATTATAGCGATTAACTGTGAACTGGTTGGAATTATACGTAGGTCATACATCGAACCACACGCAAGGGCTGTCATTCCATCCTCATCATGTTGATGGTTGGCGATCTAGTACTGTGCGTTTTTCGAGGAATTTTCTCCCGCGGACCTCAGTCTTTGGAATAGTTTAGCTGCGGCAGTATTCCTGACGGCTATGATTTAGGGACTATAGGGACCTTCAAGAAACGAGCGTACTCCTTCTTAAAAGGCCGGAAAACGCATCAGCGACCTCTAATCTCGCAGATGGGCAGCGGTGATTACTACCAGCAGGTGACCCGCTTGCTCGTTTGCCGCCTCTAGTATAAAAAAAAGAAAAAAAAGGTGGAAAACCCTTCTGGGTGAACTTCTCAATTTCATTTCAAGTCTACATACAATATTTTTTACACGTGACAAGTATCAATAAAGTTCATTATTGCTAAAAACGGCCACTTTTAAAAAATATTGTATTGCATCTCGAAAAATTCGATTTACTTGGATCTAAGTCTGTAATGTTTTATTTTCTTCAAAAATATCATATTTTCGTCACAATCAGTGTAAATAGGTTGGCGGCGCTAGTTTCAATCGTATAGCCCCTTAAAATATAAATAAACTGTGACGCACCGTACTCCTCGTCCCGATGCACCTCCTTGATGACGTCCTCCTCGTCGGCGAAGTCCTCGTCGGCGCTGCTGGCCGCGGCCGCCGCCTTGCGCGTGCGCTTGCTGCCGCTCGCACTTGACGAACTAATCAAAACATCATTTATCAAATCAGTAAGTGCTATAATGTACTTATACTTTAATATCCTCGCGTTTAGTCCCGTTTATATGAAGTATTTGTATAAATATTTATCGTCTTCGGCATGAAACAATAGCGATGACCTTGAGTGCTCAGAAACCAATTTTAGTAGAAAGTCTTATTTTTTACAAGTGCGCCAACTAACGGTCATCGCTATGTTAAATGACGCGGACTATTACTTATTTATACAAATCCTTCATATACGGGACTAAACGCGAGTATATTAAAGTATAATTACATTCTAGCACTTCCTGCTTGACGTTCCGACTGCGTTACAACAGCCGTGGTCACAATCGGTTGAGTTCGCTTAAATATCCTTGCGTTTAGTCCCGTTTATAAAAAGTATGTATTTGTAAAATGCAACGGGAAAGTTTAAAAACATTATTTATCCCAAAGAATTGCGTGGCTCAAGTGACAATGGGCAGGGCACATTGCGAGGAGAACAGACATTGGGGTTGAAAGGTCCTTGATTGGAGGCCGTAGCCGTGGCAGGCCTCCCACCAGGTGGATCGACGATCTGGTGAAGGTCGCGGTAGTCCCTTGGATGCGAGTGGCACAGCACCGATCTGTGTGAAGAACATTGGGGGAGGCCTATGTCCAGCAGTGGACGTTTATTGGCTGAAATGATGATGATGATGATGAATAACGATAATAGCGTTCTCGTACTTTAATAAGTAAATTTAATATTTTTTCAGCCATATGTGGAAACTTGTAATTTAGCTTTTAATTATTTAATTTTATGAACATTGCACATAGTATTGTAAGCTGTGAGTTTTCCTTCGGTGAGTTACCTCTCCTGAGTGGGTGCGGCGTCCTGCGGCGCGGCGGCGGCCAGGCCGAAGGCGCGCGGCGGCGCCGCGTACCGCTCGCTGATGCTGAGCATGCCCGCCACCGCCGCGTCCTCGCTGGAACATATCCGACGTTTAAACAATAGTCAATATGAACTTGAAACAGATATTTTACTTTATTTATATAATAATATTTCACTACATTACATACATTGATTTGACTCTGAGATAGGTAGCTCAAGCACCTGTGTTACAGATATCAGAACCAACAGTGGGATTACAAATATATACATATAATACTTTTCTTTTGTAAATATATACCTACTTATAATATAAAACACCCAGACCAATACAAACAGACATTTTCACGCAGACAAATGTTTGTACTGTGCGGGGATCGATCCCGCAACCCTTGGCCCAGACGCAGCATTCACTACCACTGAACCAACCGGGTCGTCATTTACTTTATTCAATTTTGGTCAGGGGGTGATTTATTAAGAAAGATTAACAGCTAAATAGTACAATGAGCTTGATACAATGAAAATGAGAATAATGCCAATAATAAGTCTCCGCCTAAGGTATTAAACATTAGCTACGGGAAAAAATGTAGTTTGACCATTCTCTTGTGTTATTTTATTTATTTATTGGGTATCAACATAAAATACAGTGACATTTAAAAAATATAAAATTGCAAGTATCTTAAGGCTGATTTTACAATTATAGATAACTAGCGGCCGCCCGCGACTCCGTCCGCGTAGAAAAGTAACTTTTTACCAACCTTTCAACCCCTTACAACCCCCTTTTCGAAATAAAAAGTAGCCTATGTCCTTTCTCAGGGTCTAGATTATCTGTATACCAAATTTCACTTAAATCCGTTGAGTAGTTTTGGCGTGAAAGAGTAGCAGACAGACAGACAGAGTTACTTTCGCATTTATAATATTAGTATGGATAATCATAGCATGTATTGGATACAAGATAATTTTAATATAATAACTAAAAACTAACAAGGCTTGCGCAACGACCCAAAGTTAGCCTTGGTCTCCGTTAAGAGCCTCCATCTTACTCCGTCCAGCGCTACCTATTGCCTTGCCCGCCAATTTTCTGGAACTTTCCATACAAAATGAACAAGTCACATGACCGACTTTATTCGAAAAGTAGATTTTTTAAAATGCTCATTTCACTCGACCCGTCTTTGACCCGTCCGTCCTTTTTTGACGACCCGTTTGGCGCAATGGTTTTAGCGCCGGTTGAGAAGCAAGGGTCGCGGGTTCGATTCCCGCACCAACATAAATGTTTGTTGATGAAACAGATCTTTGTGTTGGGTCTGGGTGTTTGTGGTTCCTTCATTGTTTCTGGTTTCCATAGTACAAGGGAAAACCTTAGTTTGGGACCAGGACAACGTATGTGATGTTGTCTCAATTTATTTCAAAAAGTCGTTGAACTAAAATTGTTCACAATGGTTGATAGAACAAGCGGTCAAAAGGATGTACGGTGGCCTGCAGATCAAGTTACTACAATCTGTCAAATTTCTTCAATCGAACTTCACTTTTATGTGAAACGTTTTTGGTTCAATATTAACTGAGGAAATTAGACAGATTGTAGTAACTTGATGTGCTGGCCACTGTACATGTTGACAGATACACCCTGTAACTCACGTGGCGTGGACGGGCTCCTCCTCGGCCAGCACGGAGGCCTGGATGAGCGACTCGATGCCGTTGGCCGGCGCCGGGCGCGCGCCCGCGCGGTACGAGCTGCTGCTGTTCGAGGCTGGAACAACGTCACACATTGCATCACCACCCTTTATAGGACGGCCCACAAAGTGGCCTGTAAACTGGACAGTCACCATAAGGTCGATAATTCAAATTCAATTTTAATCCTACTTACTATTATAAAGGCGAAAGTTTGTTTGGATGTATGGATGTTTGTTACTCTTTCACGTAAAAACTACTTAATGGATTTGAATGAAACTTTACCACAGTATAGCTTATACATCAGAATAACACATAGGCTACAATTTATAAAAATATATTGTGTGGATTGTCCAAAATATGACGGTAAGTGTCAATAATTAACTCCACGCGTACGAAGTCGCGGGCGGCCGCTAGTACATATTAATTATTACAAAATTCAATTCAATTCATAACACTTAAGAGTACTAACAACTTTAGTTTAAGCTGTACTAATACTAATATGAATTAATTAATGTTATGGATCAAAGTTATCTGAAATAAATACATTTTTTTTTATGTAAGTGTGACACACTTGAGCTTTATAAATATCCTGCATCGATGGCTGATCGTTGAGATTGGTTGTGGTGGTGGATAAACTATTTTCATTCCATTTCAAGATGATGACGAGGGCATCACTGTACCTGGCGCGTTGTGGTTGTTGTTGCTGTGTCACTGTACCTGGCGCGTTGTGGTTGTTGTTGTTGCTGTGTCACTGTACCTGGCGCGTTGTGGTTGTTGTTGCTGTGTCACTGTACCTGGCGCGTTGTGGTTGTCGTTGTTGCTGTGTCACTGTACCTGGCGCGTTGTGGTTGTTGTTGTTGCTGTGTCAGTGTACCTGGCGCGTTGTGGTTGTTGTTGTTGCTGTGTCACTGTACCTGGCACGTTGTGGTTGTTGTTGTTGCTGTGTCAGTGTACCTGGCGCGTTGTGGTTGTTGTTGTTGCTGTGTCAGTGTACCTGGCGCGTTGTGGTTGTTGTTGTTGCTGTGTCAGTGTACCTGGCGCGTTGTGGTTGTTGTGTTGTTGTTGGCGTGTTGGTGCTTGTGCCTGGCGGGCTTGCGGCGGCGCGGCGCGGGCGCGTCGTCGATGTACAGGTCGCCGTCCTCGTAGTCGTAGGTGTTGGACACGCGCCGGCGCACGGGACGCTCGGATCGACGGACCGCTTTGGGCTCCTCGCTCGTCTGAAAATAACGATACTTAAATAAATTGAGATAAAATCACATACATTGTCTTATTCCCAAGAAAACATACGACACTCCGCGGCACATGGCAACGCGGCGTATTTTTCATACAAACGCACCGCGTAACGCGGTCGAAGCTATAATATATTTATTTACCACCTACTCATTTTCTCATTAACAACTATTTAATCCTTTGCCAAAAGTTGTCTGGTAGAAAGCGAAAGATCGCCGAATGCCGATATATAGAATTATTGAAGTTCGTCGGTAGAGTTTGGCCTGAGTTTACACACATCTCTGAGGTTACACGGGTCCTACATGAGATCTGATATCTATTTTACAGGGCGAACCTTTCTTGGCAACATTTTACATGACATGTTTTTGGTGATATTTAAATATCCTCACGTTTAATCCCTTATATATTAAGTATTTGCATTAACTGACAACCGTTGGAGCCATAAAGTCCTTGAGTGGCGACCGCGACTCGGTAAACGTAGAGTTGGACGCCCTGCTACAAGATGGGATGACGACATTCGAAGGCTGGCTGGAGTGAGCTGGATGAGAGTGGCCGAAAATCGGGAGCGGTGGCGTGCATTGGGGGAGACATATGTCCAGCAGTGGACGAACGTAGGTTGCTGATGAGTACGCTACGCTACGCTACACTGTGACTCACGTATGCGACGTTAGCGTTGGCGGCGTACTGCTGCGCGATGGCGGCGTCGTAGGAGGGCAGCGGCGTGTGGTACGCGCCGGTGAGGCCCTCCTCGGGCGCGGCACCCACGTTGCTGTAGCTGGCCGTCTGCTGACAAAGTGATTACACCTTATTAATACAACACATCTTAACCACTATCCTAACTATCCTAATAGGCCTGTTTCCAATTTTTTTTCTGATTAGTAATCAAAGCTCTCCAGAGTAGAAACATCGGCAAAAGATTACTCTGTTAGCATGAATATTCTCCGAGATATCACCATTCAAAGATCACATAAAATAAACCTTGTCAAAACGCTCCATACAACGGCCCTGCCACGCTGTGACGTCACAGCGTGCTAGTTTGTGTTCATCACGGGAGACCTTTGTTCGATAGCTATATTAAATAATGCGTTTATGAAAATGGTTTCAAAAGAAAAGTTGCTCAAAATTGCATGAATTATGTAATTGTATATAATTATTTAGTAAATGTAATACTTTTAAAATCAAGTTACGTATCAAATTTAGATCTAACTTTAAGGGGATAGCTTACGCAATCCTGCAAAACGATTGCTAAGAGATGGCTCTGTTGTCAGTGAATCGAGAAAATAAATAATTACGACTTCTACAGGACAGTAATTTAAGTGTGGAGTGAATGGCCACATCTACGTAATAACTGCGATTTTTGCTGCATTTAAACAACTAACAACAAGGCCATAATCATTATATACCCGCATAGTTGTTAAATTAATATCAACTTGTGTACGTACGTATCGTTCCCACACACACATACAAAGCTAAAGCACGTTTAGTATCGAGGATCTGTTTTTCCTCGCTGGCAATAGATGGCGCGCTTACATACTAAAAAATATGATGTGGGACAAACTCATGGAATATAACAATGAATTTCTTCTTTGGGATTAACATTGACGTCTAAAATCAAAATATTATGTTATAGTCATATCTCCTACCTACCTAATGGACTACAGCTAGGTAGCGATGGTAATCTACTAAGTAGATAACTTCACCGACACTGGACGTTTCGAAATCGAAGTGCGGTTTATTAGGCAACTAAAAATTTTACTCTCTATCCCTTCAACTATCTCCACTTAAAAAATCACGCCAATTCGTCGCTCCGTTTTGCCCTGAAAGAACGACAAACATACATACAGACAAACACACTTTCCCATTTGAAATATTAGTCCATACTACCTAACGGTCCACCATTTATTATTATATCATTGCATACTTTTTAACCTTCCTTTTGAATCAATCTACCTAATAAAGAAAACCGCATCAAAATTTGTTGCGTACCTCAATAGGTACGCAACAAATTTTGATGCGGTTTTCTTGCGAGTCTGGCGGATTTCCCCCTTAAAAATAAATAAACACGACAATGTACCTATGTGATGTTGTATCAACATTGTCGTGGTTCTAAACTAAGGTAAACGAGAAACACTGAAGGTACCACAAAAACCCAGACACAAAATAAATATAAATACCTGTTGTTTGTACGGGAATTGAACCCGCGACCCTTCCGTCTCAACCGGCGCTCAAACCACTGCGCTAAACGGGTGGGTGTGTGGGTGGGTGGAATTCTAATTCACATTAGGTAGGTACTTATGTACTTGATGTAGGTTCTTGCATAAGAAGCCCTTAGGAAAGATAATAAAAAAAATCAATCAAAATAAAAAAATCTTTATTTGAATCATTTAAAACAAATATAAATAAACATAATGCGATTCTAACACTGGGACGGAAAGTTGTTTCTGGACGAGAAGATCCGGCAGGAAACTCGCCTGTTACTCTTAATAAACGCCATTATTATAGGTTGGTAAGAGGTTGTATCAATTTTTAATAATTAAAACAAAATATGTACATCAATTCATAAACAATATAAAATGCTTCTGTAGTCTTTTGGGTGGTGCTTGAAAATCATCATAGCATTCTAACCCAAGTGGACTGAATCTGCGAAAAAAAATAAATAATGTAATAATGTTTGTAAAAATAAATTTGTATTCATTCAATTGTTATTAATTATTGTTTTCAGGCATACCCGACGCAGGCTATAAGTGTACAGTCAGCATCAGGTCAAGTTACCCTTCACAGTGCAAAAATAGTATATAATATATTTTAACATAAGTTACCTTTCCAAAATGACTTGCTGTGAAGTGGTTAGGTACTCTTGTGCAAATTATGTTTTATTCATTTTCATGCTGACCAATTGTACTAGACTCAATATTCATTATTTGCTGTATAGTTTTTTGCAACTCTTGATATTTTTCATCACATGGACGTTGCAGTTCAATATAGTCAGTATCTATTGGATCACTTGCAGTTGTACTATAATGTTCATCGGGTTTGTATGTTGTATTGGGCGCAAAAAGTCTTCTACGGGGGTATATTTTTTTCTGAATACAGATTTTCTCCTGTTGTTTATATGATCTTTTTGAAATTTTGCTCGGGGCTCTTCGAAGTATACCTTTTCCAAGCATCAATATGCTAGTTAGTTCCTCTTGAAATTATATTGTGAGACCTAAAATAAACAATATAGGTACTTATTAGTATTGTTGTTCTAACCTGGTTACTTATCATTTGTAAAATTTTTGAAAAAGAAATGAGAATCGTGAGGAAACCTGCACGTTTAGGATGTTCCCCTGTTTAAGAGTTGCAAAGGTCAGACGAGGATCGTATCATTGTAATTGTCAGACTCTCCAAATCATGAATCATAGTGTAAGCATTCCCCTAGGCTCCAGTGATAGATTTGAACGCAACTGGGAAATGCATGTAAAGAAAAAGGTAAGAGTGGGAGCTGAGATCATGACTGTGTTTTAATATACCTACATAAATAATTTAGGTACCAACCTGCGACATGCAGAGATTTAAATCGTCAAAATGTACCTACCTTTCATGACCCTCCTTTCCCAAGGTCGAACCTTATACCACAGGTAAATTTGTTAAAACATTCATAAAATTCTCGCCAATATTCGTTTTTGTCAATCGTCCAAGTTTGGAAATCACAATATTAACATTTGCAGCATTGGTAAGAGTCCACACGGATAGCATTTCATCCTTTTCTTGTTCAGGTTCTGTGATATATTTCCAATTGTAGTAAATAGGTACACTCATGTTTTCCAAAAACATGGCCATAAAACCAAAAACAACTGTAAACACCGATCTCAGAAATTCAGACAGAATTTGACAGAAAGAAAAAAACTCTATAGAAAAAGTAGGTACGAGTAGGGTTGTTTATTTTTCTGTTAGAGAAGTTGCCGGTTTATCGATAAAAATTTTCGCGCGCTTTCGCACTATCTATGAATTTAAGCATTCTTTAAATATTTCAACAAGAACAACAACAACTTCAAACCTAATTTAAATGGATAAATAAATTTAAACAACAACACATAATAATATTTTGTCCTGATCCCAAACTAATGTTTGCCCTAGGCAATTCTGTCCTTCGGCCCACTTATATTTTGTGCTTATACTCTAGAAACCAGAATAAACTAACGAAGGGTATGTTACCACCACAAACACGTCTTGCTTTCACGGCATAACGGAGCGACGAATTGACGTGATTTTTTATGTGTAGATAGTTGAACGTATAGAGAATAACATAGGCTACTTTTTGCCCCTTTCTAACCCCATTTTAGGGAAGTGGGGAGGCGCGAGCGAAGCCGCGGGCAAAAGCTAGTCATCATCATCACCTTCATCAGCCTGTCTCAGTCCACTGCTGGACATAGGCCTCCCCCAATGTTCGCCATTTCATCCTGTCTTCGGCGAGACGCATCCAGTCTATACCAACGGCTAAAAGCTAGTAGCATGATAATTTAATAAATAAATCCTCTTCTTATTATTCAGCTACGAGTACATTACATTACTACTGTAATACAGCTGATGTCCATGTTTGTGTTTCAATTTCTTCAACATTGCACGTACATCATACGTATACCAAGGCTATGAATATCGATATTTTTTTACAAATTTAACGTTGAATGGATGCACTACAACACTAGTCATCACAAAAAAAGTATTACGTTCCGTTACATCAAATGGTTTATCATTCCTAAGAATTATATTATAATTATATTTAGTATTATTGACCAATCATTTGTAATAATAAAGTGGGTATTTCTTTGAATATAATTACTTGTGAGTATAAATTTTTAGTTGAAAAGTTTTGAAAATAATCGGTAGGTACTATTTAAGCTACATTTTATAAAGCGTAAACAGGATCGCACTTCGGACGATGCCAGTTTGAGTCAAAGTTGCCAGGTACGATTTTGTATTTGTCCCCAAAGTAGGTGTAGTAGCCTAAAGCCCAGATGCAGAAAAAAAATACTTTCTCACTACTTACCTAGGTACCTACTAGATACATAAATATACAAACTAGTTTTCCGGCCCCAGTCTCACAGTGAATTTAGATAGCCAATACCACCAAGCTAATGATATTTGTATGTTGTTCTTTCTAATAAAAAAAAATCAAGAACAAATGGCGCTACTTTTACTCGTAGTATGTAAGTGGTGTATAATGTATTCTGTCGGCGATAATTGACGTAGATAAAGTAAATCGATTACATTTTGCACCTGGATCCGTATGTAAATTGCATGTTCGTTTCATGGTTTATACCGAAATATTCCGAAACGATATAATCTATTAACACTCGCTCCACTATTTCTCCAATGGAACCAATGAAAAAAAAGAAATTTAATAAAATTAAAGACAAAATTTTACCAAGAATTTAAGGAAAAGTACCTTCTGGCAACCCAGCGAAGGTGCAAACTAAAATCTCGAAATAATTTCAAGTTGAAGAAATTGGTGCACTAGAAATTGGCAACGTCGCTTTCGCAGAAGAGTGACAACGTCGCAAACGGCGACCGTTTACGACGTTGACGACCTACTTAGCGGATAGGCGGAGCGCTTGGGGTCCGGGGTTCGATCCCCGGGTCGGCCAATAATTTGTACCTTTTTTGAATTTTGTATTTTATTTTAGAAATAAAATAATATTTTTTTTAATATAAATGAATATAAATAAACAAATCACTAAAATATCATGCATATTTTTTTTGCAGTTCAGCGCCATCTATTCGATAGCCAGTTCGTTTAGCTAAGCAAACGTAGTACACTTCTAAGAAGTTTAACTAGATTCGTAATAGATGTCGCCGATTATTACGAGAAATTTGCACACACACATTCAAGCGATTTAACAAATTGCTACGTTTTTTAAAATCGAATTTATACTTTGTTTATTTATAAAATTTGAAAGATTACACGTTGTGCGTACCTAGACACAAATTATAATTTTTTAGACGACATTTTGACATTAATCAAGTTTCTGCATGTAAGTCTTCCTGTAAATCAAGTTGTATGAGAAACATGGAGAAACGGACGACCTTAATTGACTGATGACAAAAAATATCAAACTAAATTCTTGTACATAGTTTTTTTTTTACCGTTATTTCTCCATTTTATACAAAAAATCTTCCAATCTCTAACCTTGGAAACAAGCCTATTATCCTTGTTACTGTCCTAAACCATCAAGTCATGGAGTCGCTTGTGCTGTGGTGTTTCACGCCCTATTTGGGGAGAAGTGACATTGAGATGGGCTAAAGACACAGACTTTGTACGGAGTGAAGAAACGCACCGGGGAAAGAGCCAAGCAAGTACCTGGTGAGCGGCTCCCAAGATTCGGTCCGTATGCCGAGACGGTAGGAAGGACCATGGGCTGGTGGAGGGACCTGTGTCTAAGTCATGGAATGCCCTTCCAGTTCAAGTTTCCTCCTTCTTACAATCCTGGGTTTTTAGGCGGGGCGTGAAACGGCATCTCAGCAGACCTTCAGGGTGAGAGTGACAGACTCAATGGACGTTTTATCTGTTCTTTTGTGCCTGTCAATCTCATATTATTAGGCGCTTATCATTAGGCGGAGTGGGGACATCATGATTGTCCTCAATATAAAAAAAACACACCTCAATCCTACCCCCTTATCTCCCCCATTTAGAAACCTTTCACTGTCTACTATTTATTTTATATAATTAATTAAGGTTTTGCAAAAGCAAAACCCGATAGATGGCGTTACGTTGACGTCAGGTACAACTTTGACAACACGCCATGCATCGGATTTTGCATTTGCAAAAACCCTCAGGCCTGGCTGATCGTCGGTCCATCTGGTGGGAACCAGATGGACCGACGATCTGGTGAAGGTCGCGGGAGTCCCTTGGTTGCGGGTGGCACAGGACCGATCTGTGTGGAGAACTTTGGCGGAGGCCTTTGTCCAGCAGTGGACGTCTATTGGCTGAAAACCCCTCATAGTCTTGATGCATCATACGCGGTATAACAACTAACCTGATGCACAGGGGCCTGTACGTGCTGCTCGTCGTATCTCTGGTAGGTGTCCACGTAGGGCTCCTGGTAGCCGTACTCCGGCTGGTAGGAGCCGGGCTTGGCCGTCTCCGAATACTGGTAGTCGGGCTGGATGTCCTCCGCTGAGTACATGCCTGCAGGCGAAACATTTATGTAGAAGTAGAATCAAATAAAAACAAAAAAAATTGAAATAGCTTTTATTAAATGCGTTAGAAGAATTTAAAAAATGACTGAACATCCACTAGGCACTTGAATTTAAAGTGTTCATAGCCTCATTAATCATTATAAACAATTATTATGAATATAAAAGCTTGTCGCGAACTTTGCAAGTAAACACAAAATAGCAGAAAGAAAAACCTTTGCTTGAAATCAGGACAATGTGTGTGATATTGTCTCAATTATTTATTTATTATTATCTATGGTTGGATTGTATAGTTTAAATTAAAATGCCCAGGGGACTTCCAGGGACCGTGGACGTGCCCCAGTCTATGTCCCACATTAGTGAATAGGTACAAGTTGTGGGACTCACCAGGTTTTCTGTGAAAACGTGGTATCACTCAGGTCGAGCCGGCCTATTCCCACAGGCCGCCTAGACAGTGTCCCGCTTTAGTGAATGGGTGTTGTCTAACTCACCAGGTCCGTAGCTGATCTCCTGCTGTGGCCGCATGGCATGCAAGTGTTCATTGGTGAATAGAATCTGTTCTTCATGGTAATCCCCGAGGTCATTCTTGGAGATAATCCACTGGTGGATGGACTAAAGAGGACGCTAACGATGAATAGGTAGCCTAGGTTCCCTAGTCTATGTTCTACTTTAGTGACTCACCAGGTCCGTAGCTGATCTCCTGCTGCGGCCGCATGGCATGAAGATGCTCGTTGGTGAACAGGATCTGTTCCTCATGGTAATCCCCGATGTCCTTCTTGGAGATGGTCCACTGGTGGATGGGCTTGAGCGCGGGTCTGTCGCTGCGGATGAGGTGGGACTTGAGGATGGAGTGCTCCGTCACCACGTAGGGAGGGGGTGCCTCGTCGCGGGACGAGGAGGGGGAGTTGCTGGAATGGATAGACCGAAAATAAATAAATAAATTGAGACAACATCACATACATTGTCCTGATCCCAAACTAAGGTTTTCCCTTGTACTATGGTAACCAGAAACAACGAATGAACCACAAACACCCAGACCGAACACAAATATCTGTTTCATCAATAAACATTTGTGTTGGTGCGGGAATCGAACCCGCGACACTTACGTCTCAACCGGCGCTCAATCCATTGCGCTAAACGGGTCGTCGTGAAAATGAAACCGATTATCAAATTGACTGTAGGAGACAATGAGAGATTAACGTAATAATTATGCTTCTTTGCATATACCGTATAATTTTTATATATTAATTAAGTGCCTGTTCCACTGAAGCGAATTTTTTTATGATATAGGAAGACAAACGAGACAACGGGTCGCCTAATGGTAAGTGAACACCGCCGCCAAAGGACTTCAGCTACACCAGAAGAAGTGCGGATGCGTTGCCGGCCTTTTAGAAATATAATAGAAGGTTGCTCGGTGAGTTATTATTATTATTTATTTATTATTATTGGTGGGTTTTACTCCGCTCCACTTCGACCAGCCGGGCTAACATGCGCACCACGAGATAATTTGTCGACAATCGTATTTTGTCGGCGCAAGTTGCGTCTCGCTCACCTGACTAAACGATGAGCGGGATAGAAGGATGCGCTCTCGCGAACAAGAGTCGACAAAATTTTGACGCGGTGCGCATGTTAGGCCTACTGTTCTACAGAACACACACGTGGACCTCAATTGTACAGTACGCCATCTAGCGGATTTCTCACTCTCGATAGCCCCCATATTTTTTCCCCCAGTTTTGTTTGGAGCATAGCTCAGGTGTTTACCAATTGTAATTACCAATTCGCATTACGTAAGCGTGGTGATTTAAGCCTAATCCCATCAGGGCCCTTGCCCTGCAGTGGGACAATAGGTATATAGGCTGATTAAAACCTACTACTTAAACTTAGGTTTTATACAAGTCAGACAGGCAGGCACACGATATGCTACAGGGTCTCTCGCAGAATACCAGCGTCGTGACGTGTCAGGAATGACACGGCGCGACTTTTGCTGAGAGGGCGCCTATTTGGCACAGTGTCTGTTTCTTATTTTTCTATCTTATTCTTTTTCATTAAGTTTTGTTTTGTTTCTTTTTTTTTGTTTTAATTGTTGTTTTGTATGTGCCAAATAAATGATTTATTAATTCATTCATTCATTCACTTACTAGGATTCCCAAAAAAAGTGACTTTACCTTAGTAAAAAAAAAGCTTCTAAAACGTCAAAACTCACTTCATTTTAATCTTCAGCACGGTCTTCTTGTCCGGCCTCTCCAGGTATCCGTTGGCGTCCTGGTAGGCCGGCTCCTCGTAGCCCTGGTACGCGAACTTCTCCGGCAGGAGCATGTCCTTGGCATCAGGCACTAACTTCGTCTCTGGTATGCTGTTTGAGTATTTTATATCTTGGGCTATGAATCTGTGGCAATGGGGAAAAGGTAGGTTAGAAATATATTATGACTGTTACCCGCCACTTCGTCCGCGTGGAATAGTAGCTTTGGGTAGCATTTTTGATAATTTTATAATTTTGACCCCCCTTTTAACCCCTTACAACCCCCTTTTCGCAATAAAAAGTAGCCTATATATTTCCTTAGGGTCTAGAATGGTCTAGATACCAAATGGTGATATAGATGGCTATATATATACCAAATTTCATTCAAGTCTATTCAGTAGTTTTGGCGTGAAATAGTAATGAACAGACAGACTGAGTTACTCTTGGATTTATAATATTAGTTAGGATTAGGATAATACGAGAGTTAGCAAGGACTTTCAGTTGTATTGACAGGGGGATGTTGTACAAAAAAAATATATTTAATTGTGCCCTTCCCCCCCGGGTGGGCCTCCGGTACCCTCACTCACTCGGCGAAACACAGCACAGGAGCTGCTTCACGCCGGTTTTCTGTGAGGCAGTGGTATCACTCCGGTCGAGCCGGATCATGCCGAAGCGTAGCTCTCTCACAAATAAAATCGATCTGTGTGGAGAACTTTGGGGGAGGCCTATGTCCAGCAGTGATGATTCGGTTACCTGTTGTCGCTATAGATGTCCTTGTTGTCTATGAACAGCTTGTCGGGGTAGGGCTCGTCGAGGGCGAAGTCCTGCGGCTGCATGTGCATGATGGGCTTGGGCAGCGTCAGCTTCAGCGCCTTGCGCGCGGGCGCCTTGCGCGCCCCCGCCTTGTTGGGGGACACGGTGCTCTTTACTTTTACATCCTGGGGGTAAACCAAGGTAAGTGGATTAGTTTAGCTGCGGCAGTATTTCCTGACGGCTATGACTTAGGGACCTTCAAGAAACGAGCGTACTCCTTCTTAAAAGGCCGGCAACGCATCAGCGACCTCTCTGATCTCGCAGATGTTCATGGGCAGCGGTGATTACTTACCAGCAGTTGACCCGCTTGCTCGTTTGCCGCCTCTAGTATATAAAAAAAAGTATTCGACTGGCCGGATGGCGCATTTGGTAGTGACCCCGCCTCATGCGCCCAAGATCGTGGGTTCGATCCCCACCCTGGACAAACTTTCGTGTGTTTGTTAAGTGTCTGAGTTTTACATAAGTATTTTTTATGTATTATATTGCTGCTTTCTTTATTGTCTGACATCTTTAACATAAGTGCTTAAGCTACTTTGTACGGAGTTAGGTCAATGCATAAGATGTATGAATTTATTTAATACCGTCAACATCATCTTTGAGTATTGAGCGCTTCCAGTCAGCCTGTGATCACGGCTGTTCTAACGCAATCGAAACGTCAAGCAGTAAGTGCTATAATGTACTTATTGTTAACTAGCCTCGCGTTTAGTCCCGTTTATATCAAGTACTAGCGGCCGCCCGCGACTTCGTCCGCGTGGAAAAGTAACTTTTTACCCCCCTTTTAACCCCTTACAACCCCCTTAATATTATTATGTTGATACAACTTAAACAAATTATTTCGACCAAATTTGGTACCATAAAAACGGTCATTGTGACTAAACCTTAAAAGATAGACATATGCCGTCGCGGACTTTTTTTTAGATCATGTATAGAGGAATAATTCTTTCATACATATTTTTTGTGTATCTTGAACCGTTGTCGCAGCGCACGCAAAGAAAGCCTTCAAAAATGAATAAATTTCCCCGTTTTTTACACATTTACCGCTCTGTCTTTGCTCCTATTGGTCATAGCGTAATGTTATTTAGCCTATAGCCTTCCTCGATAAATGGACTATCCAACAAAAAAGAATTATTCAAATCGCACCAGTAGTTTCGGAGATTAGCGCGTTTCAACAAAACAAACAAACAAACAAACAAACAAACTCTTCAGCTTTATTATATTAGTATAGATTATATTAGTATAGATTATATTAGTATAGATTTGTATAATACAACGCGAAATTGTAAAACTATATAAATCAGAAGAGTATTCTTGTGATTTTATCAGCACTTAGTTAATTAGTTCATGGAAATGAACTTTACTCACCTTGTCTTTGTTCGCAGCGCTGGCAGACCTCTTCTCGAGCGTCCTGAGTTCTTTACATAATTCTCTGACCAGCTGCCCCGAGTTCAGACATTTCGGCACGTTGTCCCTTTTCGCTGAGTCCGTCTGTAACAACCAAAATTAATTTATCTATCTTCTATCTAGATATGAATATATTCGCAACTCTGGTAGAATAAGGGCACAATAATTGTCAAAAACTGCATAAATGAGTTAATTGTGCAGATATGCTTGCACAAATTTTCCTCTATTTCCGCACACTTAACTCATTTATGCAATTTTTGTCAGTTGTTCCTTGTCAGCTGTTCCTTGTTCTACTAAAGGTGCGATTATATAAAGGTGAAATTGATTGGGTGGCTAGGTATCATAATGAAAGCACGCATTTTATTGCACACAGTGCGTTTTGCACGTCAATTTTCACCGCGCAAGGTGGTCCCAAGCAGTTACGACCAAGTGGTCTTCAAGAAAAGGGTTTATTCTCTCATTGAGAGCCGGCAACGCATTTGTGATGCCTTAGGACCACGAGGCGAGGTTCTTTGCGTGGGCGTCTTCTCCTGGCCCTGCCGGGTGCAGGATGAGTAGGGGGTGGGCCGCGAGGAGCGGCCGTGCCTAAGCAGGCCGGACTTTAAACTCTAATTTTTAATCATGTGAAGTAAACTGACAGATGTCAATGTGTCATCCCCATACACTATCACTCAATTAGATGCAAAATGTCGAAATGTATAGAAACTTGACATTCGCATCTGTCAGTTAATTCCACATGATTAAAAAACAGAGTATAGTCCGGTTGGGTCGCGGAGGTGTCTTTTTTATGTATTATAAGAACATTAATAGTACAAGTACAGAAAGCTCACTTCTAAAATCCGTTTATAGAAAAATAAAGGCTCAGTCTACCATAACATAAAGTTGAAATTCCGACCGCCCAGCGTTCAACACCTACTATTATTCATACCTAGAAGTGCGTTCTCTTTCTATCGCACGCAACTGTCGCGCATGCGTCGCCGCTCGCTCGTGATTTTCTACTGACTGGCCCCTCCGGAGGGGACGCCGCATGTACTTGCAAGTTTGATACTACACGCGGAGTGGAACAGGCCTGGTATTAGGTAGCATATAATGTAGACCGCAGATGTGTTGAGACCGCGTCTTGGTAAACGCAGTGTAGGACGACCTCAGGCCAGATGGAGTGACAATTTGCGCAAGAGGGCTGGCCGGAGCTGGATGCGAGTAGCCGAAGATCGATCAAAGTGGCGAGCATTTGGAGAGGCCTATGTCCAGCAGTGGACTGCAACAGGCTGATGATGATGATGAGGTAGCATATGTCCATGGGCTATGGGCCATAGACCCGCATACTCACGCTCTTGAGCGCGTGCCACTCCTTGAGCGCGGTGGCGAGGATCTTGACGCCGCGCAGCAGCAGCGGCGCGGGCGGCGCGGGGTGAGCCGCCATCATGCTCTCGTTCAGCGTGAACTCCTCGTCCTGACACAAAAATAATCTAGTTAGTTCTTTGAATTTTCACACATTTTTCGCCAGTTCGCTTGTGATTTCAGCCAATAGACATCCACCGCTGGATATATCCAGCGGAGGACGTCTATTGGAGAACTTTGGGGAAGACCTATAGGTCTCCCCCCAAAGTTCTCCACACAGATCGGTCCTGTGCTACCCGCATCTAAGGGACTACTGCTTAAAAATTAACGTCGCATTAATTGACAACATTTCATAATTTTTGCATGTCTATATTATTGTTTTATATGAAAGTAGATATAAAATAAAGCGACCCATATTTTTTGTTTTTTCGAAATTATGTTTATAAGATACCTAAAAAACATATTTTAATCCTTCGTATTCTAAACAGACGTAAGCGCCAAATTACGTCATACTTACTGAGATACAATATACTCTGTGCTTACTGAGGAATACATGACAACTATTGACAATTTCATTTTATGTCTTGCATCTGTCTGTCATAGAATTATAACCTCCCTTTTTCCCATACTATTTAAATAAAATGAAAGTTTCCGACGGATTTCAAGTTGCTGATAGTAGAAACTTGCCAAGAGTAAACTATCTAATGTTACTGGAGTTCATGCAAGAGAACGACTGCTACAACGTTGCTGAACTACGTAGTGCTAAAGCATTACTTGCTTGCGGGAAGCCTACGTAGACACGGCGGTGGGATACGTAGAATTAAAGCGAGATGTCCATTTGTGTACCGTCCAGTGCTGATACATAAGTTCTGGCTGACTATGATGAGCTCTGTGTTAAAAAATAATAGATGCTGCTTAGGTATTTTGGAAAAATTATATGTTTCAAAAAAGTATAGAGTGCAAAATAAAAGATGTAAAATGTTTCATATTTTTTATTAACCTTGTGTAAATAAATAACTAAGTACCTACCTATGTGAAGCTTATTTATTGAATTTTAATAATTATACACCTATGAATCTACGATGGCAATCTAGCTTTCAATTTGACCCGTCCTTTCACCGTCTTCATTAATTTTCTAAGTACAAAACACGCAGAGAACAGTTAATTTCTTAATAACCAATGCATTGCACCATTCTTACTTCGTAGACACTGGCAATGAAAAAAAGGATTTCTCCAGAGCATGAATAGAATTGTTCGTGCAGATAGGGACACAACAATATTTCGGATCCTTCATTGGCACATACGCAATAGTTTCTTTGTTGTAAACGATTATAAATGAGAATTTATGAGAATTGTAATGAGTACGAGGAATTATTTTTACAAATGTCACTGAAGACACATGACAGTTAATTCACAGATATTATCAGTTTTAGCAATGGAGAAGGTATAGGCAAAGGAAATATTTCATTCTTCAGTAAGTATGACGTCATTTTTCAGTTTTCAGTTATAATTTTTTTTCTCAGTAAATAAGCAATATAAAAAATATTTTGATATATTCTCGATATCAGGAGAAGAAAACAAAGAAATGGTATTTTTTATTTTAGGGCTTAGAAATTTTGAAATGTTGTCAATTCTCGTCTCGTCTATAATAATAACAGTTACAAATTCTATTTGTATAGAAGGTTGAAGTCCATCTATACAAATTCTATTTGTATAGAAGGTTGAAGTCCATCTACACTGTGATTGGTTATAATTTAAGTGATATGTCAAAATGTTACTGAATGGCCACCGACGTTGAAGTTGGACCTCAGTCTAAAAGTACGCCATCAAGCGGATTTTTCACACGCGATAGCCCTCACCCGTATCAGCTAACAAAAATAGTTGTTAACAAAATACCACTTCCCCAATTTATCAAAACTAATCAGAAATTAAGATATTGTATGAGGTGTGATACCTGTGTCTCCTCATTATGTCTGCGCAGCATGGTGAGCAGGTGTGCGCCCGCATACCAGTGCATGGCCTCGAACAGCGGGTACCGGAACATTATGGGCGTCTCCACGCGCCGCTCGATCTCGTAGATCCTGTTGGCAAATCATACAGGTCACTCAGACTGGCCCATTTAATACCATTGTCCTATTCAGTTGTATGGGTAGAGAATCTACGATGTTATAGGTAGCAGACGTGTAAACGGATCACCGGATGGTAAGCGATTGCCGCCGCCCAAAGACACCCCAAACACCCAGGGCCTCTACCTATGGGCTGCAGCCCATGCACCGGGGTCACACACACACACAATAAGCACACAGCAATAAGATCGCCCTTTGTACAATTAATACTTGCGTAGGTTTAACCTAAATATTTATGTTTTTGTGGAATAAAAAAAAATTTATAAGATTATTATAGAAACAGTTTTTTGACATGGTTATGAGTAGAGTTCTTAGATAGGTAAATAGTTCCAACTAAGGGCCCCACAAATTCACGATCCGGCCCTGCAAACACCTAGAGTTACCTTTAACACCAGTAGAGTCACATGTGCGCTACCAACCTTTAAACCCTTTCAGGTGATTCGTCTGCCACCTATCACATTAAAAAACCCATTTCCTCCCAATTAGGTACCCTTACTCAAATTTAAATTCAACATACTCGATGAAACACAGCGGAGGGCGAACGGACGGACAGATTTGACAACTATAAGGTTTTTTTTTTAATATTATATGGGTTTGCACTTGACCTCATCTCACCTGATGGAGAGAGACAATGAGGTCTAAGATGTAGCGTGCTTTCCCAAAAGAAGCCTATTCACTCTCGACTTAAAGACGCCCAAATTGTAGCTCTCTGGAAATACAGAAGCCGGCAAGTTGTTCCATTCCTTAAGGTTTCCGTTAAGGCACTCCAAAACTCAAAGGGCACTAAACACTCACTGCAGCTGCATCTCAATGGCATACGAATGCAGGAAGTTCCCCCCGAACACCAGCGAGTCGCAGGGCGTCAGCACCGCTTGGATCAATCACTCGACGAAACATAGCGGCGGACGGACGGACGGGCGGACATGATAAAACTAAAAGGGTTCCGTTAAGAAGGGTTCACTACGACCTACAAACCTTCAAGAAAAGGGCATATCTCGCTCTAAAAGGCCGGCAGCGCACCTGTGAAGCCCCTGGAGTTGCAGGTGTTCATGGGCGACGGTAATCGCTTAACATCAGGTAATCCGTATGCTCGTCTGCCCCCTATCCTATAAAAAAAAGGCACTCCAAAACTCTAAAAAGGGCACTATAGTCGGGCCGTTGTATCATGCCCGATTTGACAATACCTCTTTTTTAATTTTGCACTTATCCTTGTTATGTGGAACACATTTCGCGAATCATAAAGAACTTTATGATTTAAAAGTAGTTCTTTATGATTCGCGAAATGTGTTCCTCATAACAAGGATAAGTGCAAAATTAAAAAAGAGGTATTGTCAAATCGGGCATGATACAACGGCCCGACTATAAACACTCACTGCAGCTGCATCTCAATGGCATAAGAGTGCAGGAAGTTCCCCCCGAACACCAGCGAGTCGCACGGCGTCAGCACGGCGTGGATCCAGCCGCTCGGGATGAACAGCGTCTGCCCGGCGCACAGCTCCGCGGTGCCGTACCATTCCACCTGGGGGGATTCATTAAAAAGATATTCGTATATGTAGTCACTATTGTATTAAGCCGATAGCGGTGCTATTAGCGATGGACCGCCGATATTGTATTTTTAAATTACCGTTGAAAGCCTAAGTTCTGTAACATTTTGAGCAAAAAAAGAAGTATATTATGTTATATTCTTTTCTCTCTTTTCTCTCTTCTCTCTCTTTTCTCTCTTCTCTCTCTTCTCCTCTCTTCTCTCTCTTTCTTCTTCTTCCTCTCTTCTCTCTCTTTATCTACTCTTCTCTCTTCTCTCTCTTCTCTTCTCTATCTCTTCTCTATCTTCTCCCTCTTTCTCTCTTTTCTTCCTTTTTCTGCTCTTTTCTCTTCTCCTTGTCATTTCTTTCTTTTTTTCTTCTTTTCTTTCTCTTTTCTTTCTTTTCTTTTCTTTCTTTCTTTTTCTTTCTTTTCTTTCTTTTCTTTCTTTTCTTTCTTTTCTCTTCTTTTCTTTCTTTCTGTCTTTCCTTTTACTTAATACTATACAGGAAGCTCTTCATTTTTTATACAAACTATTACGGTATGTATACACTAAGATGTCTTAAATCAAAATAATACAGCCCGCTAACAGTAATATAGAAACTTTTATTATTCACAAGCAAATATCGTTACATCATTTGCAATTCCAATTTTCACACAACAGTCTTTTATTTCTAACGGTTATCTAGTAACCAAGTGTTGCCCAATATAAAAGCATAATATTATTCTCTTCTTATCTTTCTTTCTTTTCTCTCTTTCTTTTCTTTCTTTTTTTTCGTTTTCTTTCTTTTTACTTACATACTATAGAGGAAGCTCTTCATTTATTTATACAAAATATTTACGGTATGTATACGCTAAGATTTCTTTAAAAAGTAGGGCCAAGAAACTAATTTGAGAAATATATAGAAGTTGCGGGAACGATAAGGAATACCGGGGCAGTCTCTTCATTGGAATTACCTTACTAAATCCTAAACTAGAAATCCGAAAGTAGAAACTCACCAAATCGCCGAAAAAGCGTTCATTTTGATTGTTTGACGCGCTCCACTGTTGATATAACGCTAGGTTTGTTGATGTGGGTGGCACTAAATAAAATATCTGAAACAACATATTGTTGATTGAAGTTAGTGAAAATAAAGTATGTAGACTATGTGACCAAACTAGAATTAGTAAAATCTAATAAATTAGCATTCTAGTGTTTCTGTAATTCATTAGTTTAATTTTATTAGTACCTAATATTGTAAAATTTTTCAGTTATTGTATTTTTATGCAGTTAATATAAAATTTTTAACTAAAATAATGTTATAATCAAAACCCCTGCACAAACCATCTAAAGTCGCGGGCAAAAGCTAGTAATTTAATAAATAAATGAAACGGTAAGATTGTTCATCTTGTCCTAAATTATTTTTTATTGATTTGAAACTTTGCACATAGAATCTACACAAGGTACACATTATTTTCTTTCATCATTTCTGTATAATGTGAACAGCACATACCTTCCGTCCATGCAACACGTGGTACCACACAGTAGTCCCGCCAAAGTCCACGTGGAAGTCCGTGTAGGCCCCCGCGGGGGACATGAGGCAGTACTTCTGCACCGCGGGCCGGGGCTTGCCGCCCGCCGCCGGCCACGCGCGCTCCGCCCAGTCCAGCTTGCGCGCCGCCAGCGGGGGCTCCACTAGGCCCGCCATGCTGCAAGAGATTGGTTTTAATTACTTTTATAAAACAACTAGCGGCCGCCCGCGACTTCGTCCGCGTGGAAAAGTAACTTTTTACCCCCCTTCCAACCCCTTACAACCCCCTTTTTGAAATAAAAAGTAGCATATGTACTTTCTCAGGGTCTAGATTATCTGTATACCAAATTTCATTTAAATCCGTTTAGTAGTTTTGGCGTGAAAGAGTAACAGACAGACAGACAGACAGAGTTACTTTCGCATTTATAATATTAGTATGGATAAACTCAACTCTACTAACTCACTCAACGGATTTTAAATATATTTGTTTTACATTTTAATGACAAAGAGAGATAGAGACAATCGGACGTATGATGTGCTATAAGTAGAATAAATTACAATTTAAAAAAAGATAGCTTAACAACTTAGACTAACAAGTAGATTTCGTTCAAACATTCGTTGGTAGTTGTTATAGTATGGTATCTCTTATATTTTTTAGAAGTTAGAGGGGGGAGACTCAAATTTTTCAAACAGGCAGATATGACAATCTATAAGAGTTCCGTTTTCTGCTATTTGGCTACGGAACCCTAAAAACGAACCGACTCTCTTCTTCTCTGGTGTTGCACGGCTTGTGCATTGGATAATTTCGATGTCAAAGGTATGTTAATCAAAATAGAAAAAACTAGTGACCCGCCCTCACTTCGTTTCGGGACTTTCATTCCACATTGCACCCATAAATGGCGCTAGGCGTCGATTACATCGCGCATGTGTTTCGATTTTTTGGCATACATATAAGCCTAGTTGTTGTCTATAGAAGTTATCTCTTTATAAATAGTATAGATGATAGAAACAAGAGAAGAAATTAAAGGAATTTGGGTCCGAATCCACCTTGGCCAGTTACAAGATAAGCTATAGCACTTTTTGCACTTACTTAGTGTCAGAGAACTCCAAGCTTAGCACATTGAGCACCTTCTCGTCGCGGTGCTCCGGCGGCGTCTCGAAGTAGTCCACGAAGTCCCCAGCGGCATGCGCAGGGTGGACTGCTTGCGAACGTCTATACTTCCACCTGGAAACGGAAGGAGTACTTATGTCAACGAGTATATTCTACCACTACTTCAGTAGGGAAAACAAAAAGAAACCTGCATTTCAGATAGATGTTTTCCTGGGTTGCAAAGGTCAGTTCATTGTAATTACCAGACTCTATCTAATTCTTGAATTATGGTATGTGTGGTCCAAAGTGTGCTGCCACGCAATAAGTTTAGTTAGACTT